>CAUYTI010139709.1:0-24736 GCA_963575145.1 Galago senegalensis | reverse complement strand
TTTCTTTCTTTCTTTTTTTTTTTTTTTTGAGACAGAGCCTCAAGCTGTCCCCCTGGGTAGAGTGCCGTGGCATTACAGCTCACAGCAACCTCCAACTCCTGGGCTCAAGCGAGTCTCTTGCTCCACCTCCCAAGTAGCTGGGACCACAGGTGCCCGCCACAACGCCCGGCTATTTTTTGGTTGCAGCCATCATTGTTGTTTGGCGGGTCCGGGCTGGGGATTTGAACCCACCACCTTAGGTGTACGTGGCTGGTGCCTTAGCCAGTTGAGCTATAGGCGCTGAGCCAGCTTTCCTATTTCTGTTCAGTGTTCCATAATTGTTCCAAACAATAAAAATTATGGCTTATAAATATTGATGACTTATTTCCTCATGTTATTGTAATCCAGGCAAACTAAATTTATTTTTACAGAAACAAAATACCTTCCAATCTAACATATTTTTGAAACAAAATTCTTTTAAATTGAGGCTTCCTGCACTAACACCCTATTCTCCAATGTATGAAAAAGTACTATACATACAACAAGCACACAAATATCTGATTAAGAACTGCTGAATGAAGTGAGACAGTACCTGGGAAGAGGTCCCAGGGCTGTAGCACCCAATTAACCTACCATATCCCTGATATTTAACAAGCAATATTCCTTAATATGCAGAATGGTGAGGATTAAGAATACATGTGTTTTAATATCACAAAGTTCACCTGTGTACTAAATTTCTCCCACAGATAAATTCCTAACACTTCCCTACCTGTAACTACAGGATCTGAGGCTCCTGGGAGCAATAATATCAATATTTAATTCTAAGAAGAGAGAATTGTTTTCTTTTTTCTTTTTCTTTTCTTTTCTTTCTTTCTTTCTTTTTTTTTTTTTTTTTTGAGACAGAGTCTCACTATGTCGCCCTCGATAGAATGCTGTGTTGTCACAGCTCACAGCAACCTCCAACTCTTGGGCTTAAGTAATTCCCTTGCCTCAGCCTCCCAAGTACTGGGACTACAGGCACCCACCACAACACCAGGCTATTTTTTGTTGCAGTTGTCATTGCTGTTTGGCTGGCCCAGGCCAGTTTCAAACTTGCCATCCTCAGTGTATGTGGGTGGTGCCATAACCACTGTGCTACAGTGCCAAGCTGATAGAATTGTTCTCTAAACATCCAAATAGAGGGCTGGACTCATAAGTAAGCATATTATTGATTATATTAACCACAAATACCCTTACCTACATGGAAGTTGTTACAGTTTTTATGTTCACAAAGGCAAATACTTAATAGTAAATTCTATTTGTTGTATACAGACAAAAGTCATTTGCCTTTATGAAGTCAAGAGTCCAGAGGTTCAACCTTTGGTTTCTTGCATCAATGTATCCTTTATAATAAGGCAAGACACTTTCCATAAAGGCATTTGTTGTCACTGCACTAGTTGAAAACCAGTAACTGTCAGCACAGTAGATCTTGTCCATTTAGGTAAAGCACTATAAATTTGCCAGATGGTGGACCACATTTAAAGCATCCAAGAAGATGAATTTGGTTTGGGGTTTTTGTTTTGTTCGTGCTCTTGTTTGCTTTCACAGGTACAAAAAACTATAGTTTTTGTCAGTAATTCATTACAATGTTTAGCAATTTATCTCATGAAGAAACTACAGTATTCTTTACACTTTTTAAAATCTAAATCCCTCACATAGCAACACTTTTTATTATATTATTAATGGAAAGGGGAAACTAATATTTGATGGTCCTCCAGAATCCTACCGATTTTGATCATCTCTTCTCCATAGGAAATAATCCATGTCCTTTAAAATTTTCTCAAGTTCTTGTTTTCTCACCCTTTAGTCATCTTTGTTGTTTACCTCCAGACAACTTCTTGCAATGATGCCTTTAAACTTTTATTAATAATAACTAACCTGTAAAAATTCATAAAACTTACAGTATTTGCCCAAGAAACCAGTGATTCAGCATTGTTTTGCTTGGTTGTCTTAACAAATATCCATTTAAGAACTGGTCAAAACATTATTTAAATAATAGGAACACTACCTAATTGTATAGTAAAAATACTCCTCATAATATGAGTCACCAAATATATACATACAATTAGCTTTCTGTTCTTCACTTATAATCAAACCTACCCCCTTGGTAAGTGCCCAGTTCCGCAGGTTTATTGCCATTTCTTCAACCTGGTCAAAGAGAAATACTTTCTTAGCCAGTTAAAATGTTGTCTACCTCTAATGATATTTTCATTTGCATGTTGTATGTTTATGTAACTATTGTAGGTCACTTCCAGGCCCTCTATTATCTACTCCCATTCTACTTCTCCCCCAAAAAACTTACCCGCTATTACAGTAATTATCTCACTGTTCCCTGAACACAATTTGTTCATTCCTATCTATGTACCTTTATTCATATTGTTGGCTTCACCTGATATAACTCCTCCCTTTGTCTTTATGTAATTTAAATACAGTTAAGTCTTATCAGCAACATCCATGAAGTTTTTAGCAACCACTATAGTCTATCTACATTGCTCTTTCTTCTTTGAATTCCTGTATTTATTAATGTTCACACATTTAGCATTAATTAACTACTTGTATCATTTATTCTTTAGCTCTTTCAGTTATTTCCCAACTAGGAGCCTTTATATCAAGGATAATGTCTTGGCTCGGCGCCTGTGGTTCAAGTGGCTAAGGCGCCAGCCACATACACCTAAGGTGGCAGGTTCAAACCCAGCCCAGGCCCACCAAAACAACAATGACAGCTGCAACCAAAAAATAGCTGGGCACTGTGGTGGGTGCCTGTGGTCCCAGCTACTTGGGAGGCTGAGGCAGGAGACTCGCTTTAGCCCAGGAGTTGGAGCTGTGATGCCACAGCACTCTAGCCAGGGGGACAGCTTGAGGCTCTGTTTCAAAAAAAAAAAAAAAAGGATAATGTCTCATACACCTTATGTAGCACTAATACTACTAATTTATTGTTTCATTATGTTTTTCAGGGGACTAGGAGGCAGTTTCAATTGCATTTCTATCAGATGGAACCTAGTCAACTGAATGTAAAACTATATTAAGCTCATAGTGTCTAAAGGAAAAATGAAGGCACAAAACATGTGCAATTGGGGATTGTTGATTTCTGGAAAGAAACCTCTGAAGGCAATATTTGGTCCTCAATGGTACCACTGCCTGAGACCAATATGGCATAGCTCTGGCCTAAATCTCCTAGAGGGCTATGGTAAATATAAGAGAAGGTATATAACACCATCTTATAATAAGCATACTGGCAGCAAAATAACTGAGAGGAAAAACAACTGTATAACCAAATTTATGTACAATGGTAGTATAAAGAACTCAATAGTATGGTAGTAAAAGAACTCAATTTCTGTACAATGGTACTATAAGAACCCCATTTATGTACAATGGTGGTATAAGAACCCA
This sequence comes from Galago senegalensis, assembly GCA_963575145.1. Lineage (NCBI taxonomy): Eukaryota > Metazoa > Chordata > Mammalia > Primates > Galagidae > Galago > Galago senegalensis. Next base: position 21,328 of record CAUYTI010139709.1, on the reverse strand, counting down.
ATTTATGTACAATGGTAGTATAAGAACCCAATTTATGTACAATGATACTATAAAATTGCATTTCAGTTTGTTGGATTTTTGTTTCTTGTTTTTTAAGATGGAGTCTTGCTCTGTCACTCAGCCTAGAGTGAAGTGGCATCATAATAGCTCACTGCAACCTCAAACTCCTGCCCTCAAGCCATCTTCCTGTGTCATTCTCCTGAGTAGCTGGAACTACAGGTATACACCAGCATGCTTGTATATTTTTTCTTATTTCATAGGGTCTCCCTATGACTCCCAAGCTGTATTTTTCTTTTTTGAGACAGAATCTCACTTTGTTACCCCTGTAGAGTGTTATGGTATCATAGCTCACAGCATTCTCAAACTCTTGGGCTCAAGTGATCCTCTTGCCTCAGCCTCCCAAGTAGCTGGGACTACAGGCATGTACCACAGTGCTCAGCTGTTTTTAGAGATGGGGTCTTGTTCTTGCTCAGGCTGGTCTCCAACTCCTGAGCTCAAGAAATCCACCCACCTCAACCTCCCAGAGTGCTGGGATTACAGGCATGAGCCACCATGCCTGGCCTAGGCTGTATCTAAGTTTTAAATCTTTCTCCAGTGCCACTTTTCTCACCTACACATTTTTCTGATGCTCCTCAATTTAAACAGATGATTTATTTAACATGGCTGTCGTTTCACTTACTACCCTGGGCTAATTCTCATGCCCACCTCCATCCCTCTTACATAGTGTCCCCATGCCACACATGATCTAATGATGACTTTCACATGAAGTATTAGTTGATTTGTATCACAAAAAAACACATGAAGTTAGGCTGGGCACAATGAGTCGTACCTATAACTAACACTCTGGGAGGAACAGGCAGGAGAATTGCTTGAACTCAGGAGTTGGAGACCAACCTGAGCAAGATCAAGACCATCCTGAGCAAGAGCAAGACCCCATCTCTACTAAAAAATTAGAGAAATTAGCCAGGCATCTTGGGGTGTGCCTGTAGTTCCAGCTAATTGGGAGGCTGAGGCAGGAGGATCACTTGAACCCAGAAATTTGAAGTTGCAGTGAGCTATGATCATGCCACTGCACTCTACCCAGGGTGACAGAGGAAGACTCTGTCAAAAAAACAAAAACAAAACCACAGACTTAGTATTTCATTCCAAAGTTCCCAGAGAAAAAAATGGTTTGATATATTAAAGGGGTAAATGAACATACAGACTAAAGCAGCTTTAAAAAGATACCTTTGGGGGGCATTTTTGGAAAACAATTTTGCAACATGTAAAAAGAACCCAAAATGTTCGTATCTTTTGACCTAGTAATTAATTGCTCTTCTGAGACTATATCCTTTTTTTGTTTGTTTGTTTGTTTGTTTTTGGCCAGGGCTGGGTTTGAACCCACCACCTCTGGCATATGGGACTGGCACCCTACCCTTTTGAGCCACAGGTGCCACCCCCTGAGACTATATCCTAATGAAATAGTCCAAAATGTATAGGAAAATAATTTTTGCACTTAATAGTTTTTCACATGTCATTGTTTATAATAATGAAAAATTAAGCACAATATAAGTATCCAATAATAAATAGTTGAATTGCAACAAATCCCCTAGATAGAATAGTATTATAGTATCTAAAATAGTGGTCATAGCCATGTGGTGTGGCTCAAGCCTGTAATCCTAGCACTTTGGGAGGCTGAGGCAGGATGATTGCTTCAGGCCAGGATTTGAAGACCAGCCTGAGCAAGAGCAAGATCCCATTTCTACAAAAAGTAGAAAAATTTGGCTTGGCACCCGTAGCTCAAGTGGCTAAAGCACCAGCCATATGCACCAGAGCTGGCGGGTTCAAATCCAACCTGGGCCTGCCAAATAACAATGACAACTACAACCAAAAAATAGCCAGGCGTTGTGGTGGGGGCTTGCAGTCCCAGCTACTTGGGAGGCTGAGGCAAGAGAATCACTTAAGCCCAGGAGTTGGAAGTTGCTGTGAGCTGTGATGCCACAGTACCCTACCCAGGGCGAAAGCTTGAGGCTCTGTCCCTCCCCCCCCAAAAAAAAAAAGAAAGAAAGAAAGGAAAAATTAGCCAGGTATAGTGGCATGCACCTTTAGCAGAAGGATCACTTGAAACCAGGAGTATGAGTTTGCAGTGAGTTATAATGCCACTGCACTCTACCCTGGGTAACAGAATGAAACCCTGCCTCAAATAAAATAAAATACTCAGCTCAGCACCTGTGGCTCAAGTGGCTAAGGTGCCAGCCACATACACCTAAGGTGGCGAGTTTGAATCCAGCCCGGGCCCACCAAACAACCATGATGGCTCCAACCAAAAAAAGTAGCCAGGCATTGTGGCGGGCGCCTATGGTCCCAGCTACTTGGGAGGTGGAGGCAGGAGACTCGCTTGAGCCCAGGAGTTGGAGGTTGCTGTGAGCTGTGATGCCACAGCACTCTATCCAGGGGTACAGCTTGGGGCTCTGTCTCAAAATAAAATAAAATAAAATACTGGTCATGAAAACTGGGCTTTAAATGTGGGAAAATGTTTTACATCTCTAGTGAAAAGGATAAAAATTTGGACAAAAAACTGTAGATATGTAAATTTTACCAGCTCGGCGCCTATAGCTCAACTGGCTAAGGCGCCAGCCACGTACACCTAAGGTGGCGGGTTCAAATCCCCAGCCCGGACCCGCCAAACAACAATGATGGCTGCAACCAAAAAATGGCTGGGCGTTGTGGCGGGCGCCTGTGGTCCCAGCTACTTGGGAGGTGGAGGCAGGAGACTCGCTTGAGCCCAGGAGTTGGAGGTTGCTGTGAGCTGTGATGCCACGGCACTCTACCCAGGGGGACAGCTTGAGGTTCTGTGTCAAAAATAAATAAATAAATAAATAAATAAATTTTACCTCAGAAAATAACTTTAATAAAATTTTGGACTTTAGCTAATGATATGCATGCTAAAACAGGGAGGAGGGAAGTCTACTAATATCACCAATTAACTTTGAAATACATCCAAAAAATAAGATGCATTGATGAATACGTACATATGTGATAAAACAAATATGATAAAATGTTTACAACTGTAGAATCTCAGTGCTTGCTCCATAGGTGTCCACTGTAAAGTTCTTTCAACTTTCCTGTTTGAAATTTTTTTTTTTGGCTGTTTTTGGCTGGGGCTGGGTTTGAACCCACCACCTCCAGTATATGGGACTGGCGCCCTACTCCTTTGAGCCACAGGAGCTGCCCAAAATTTTTATTTTTTTATTTTACTTCTTTTTTTCACTTTATCACCCTCAGTAAAGTGCCATAGTGTCACAGCTCACAGCAACCTCCAATTCCTGGGCTTGGGCAATTCTCTTGCCTCAGCCTCCTGACTAGCTAAGACCACAAGCACCTGCCACAACACCCGCCTATTTTTTGTTGCAGTTTGGCCAGGGCAGGGTTTGAACGCACCACCCTCGGTATATGGGGCCACTGAGCCACAGGCACCACCCTTTATTTTACTTTTATTGAGACAGAGACTTACTCTGTGCCCTGGGTAGAGTGCCATGTTATCATAGCTCATAGCAACCTCAAACTCTTAGGCTCAAACAATTCCCTTTCCTTGGCCTCCCGAGTAGCTTGAACTTAAGGTACTCACCTCAATGCCCAGCTAGTTTTTCTCTTTTTGGTAGAGACAGGGGTCTCACTCTTGCTCAGGCTGGTCTCCAACTCCTGATCTTGGACAATCCACCCACCTCCACCTCCCAGAGTGCTAGGATTAAGGAGTGAGCTATGGCCTGGCCTTGAACATTTTCATAATAAAATGTTGATAAAAGAGAGGAAATTGCTTTTTATGATGCTAAAAATATTGCCTGTATGGTATAACTATATAAATTTCAAATGTGGAAATTATTTTTAGAAATATTAAAATGAAGAGCTGTGTGTGGTGGCTCACACCTGTAATCCTAGCACTCTGGGAACCTAAGGCAGGTGGATTGCCCTGAGTTCACAGGTTTGAGACCAGTCTGAGCAAGAGCCAGACCCTGTCTCTAAAAAATAGCCAGGCGTTGTGGCGGGTGCATGTAATCCCAGTTACCTAGGAGATTGAGGCAAGAGAATCACTTAAGCCCAAGAGTTGGAGGTTGCTGTGAGCTATGGTGCCATGACACTCTACCAAGGGTGACAAAGTGATACTGTGTCTCAAAAAATATTAAAATGAGGAGGCAGAGCAAGATGGCAGACTAGAGACAGCTTTTTTGCAGCTGTGCATGGTGACTGGGGAGAAAAGACTGCAGGCACCCCTGGCTTGTGAGCTCTGCCAAGAAAAATCCCTTTGGGGGCACAGGGAGGAGGCAGGAGACTTCAGGACCCCAGAGGGTAGATGGGACCAGTGCAGAAGAGGCATAAGGGCAAGTACTTGCCTTCTGTCACAGGCCAGTCAGTGCCATGGCAGTGAGAACAGTTTACAGACAGAGAGGCTTGCCATGCAGGGTTTGGGGGGTGGTTTGGGGACCTGTACACTTGATTAAATTAACTTAGGAGAGTTTGTGCAAGTGAGGTAGTGATTTTGGACAGCACCCACGGGCCAGGAATAAGCCACTGGGCAAAACAGAGCTTTCATTGTTCAGCTGCAAGCCATAAGCATCCATTGTTAGAAAGCTGCCTTGCAGACTTGGTCCTCGGGGTCTTAGTGCAAGGCTGGTTCTGGTGGGCTTGATAAGTGGGTCAGCCGCTCCTACAGAGATTTGAGTAACACAGGCTTTCCTGGGAAAGCCACTGCAAGGCCAAGGAACACAGTTTGGAAAGGTCAAGGCATGTTTATTAAGTGGTCTGAGGAGGGCTTCAGGTTCCCAACCCTGCAGGGATTGAGGACAAAGAAGTCAGGAAGATAGGGCCAAGCCTCCTTGGCAAGACAGAGGCTTCTAGTCTCCATTTTATACAGTTATATCAGCACAGTGATAAGCATCTAATTAATACTCCAGAAGATCACCTATTGCCACAGCTATCTTTCTTGCCCTGAGATTTTTCTTTTTCTTTCTTCTCTTTTCTCTGTAATTATAATTTTTCATTGTTTTCTTCTTTAATAACAATGGCTCCATTTTTGCTAGTTTTTCTGCCTTTATTCTTTTCCCCCCAATCCCTTAAGATTTTTTGTTTGTTTATTTTGTTTTGATTTATAGTATTTTTAATTTTCTTCTCTATTTGGTGGAGGTGGGGTATTGTGTCTGCTTGGGCTGGCAAAGAGCTCCTGACTTCAAGGGACCCATCTAACCCAGCCCTAAAGAGGATGGGATTTAAGGGTATGGGTCAAAGTACCCTACTGTACACCACTATTACTCCTGTGTCTCTCTGTTTCCTTCTTCTTTTTCTCAATCTTGCCTTTTGCCACTCCCTTTCATTTTTCTTTTCTCTTTTCTGTTTTATCTTTTCTCCCTTCTTGCCCTTCACTCTTCTCCTTTTTGTCCTATACCAAAAGGACACTTCAACATGTCAGAGGCATGGTAACTTAAAGAGGAGGAGGAAGTGAAAAGAAAAAGTATGGCAAAGAAACAGCCAAAAAATAAAACAGTCATGAGGAAGAAACAGCAGAAAAGTCCTTGTAACATGAAAAACCAAAACAGAGCAACCCCCACCAACCCAGCAAAGGGATTATGAGGTAGCTATTGCAGAGGATTCCACCTATAAAGAAATGTTAGAAATGACAATAAGGGAATTTAAAATATGGATGGTAAAAATGGTGAAGGAAATTGCTGAGAAAGTGGAAAATAACCGAAAGAAAATCCAAAAAGAATCAAGTAAGAGATGAACAATATGAAAAATATAAAAAGGATATAGTGGAGCTTAAATAAGTGAAGCAGTCAATCAGGGAACTTAAAGATGCATTAGAACGTATCAATAACAGATAAGACCATGCAGAAGAAAAAAATCTCAGAGGTAGAGGATAAAGCTCTTTAAAGACACAGAAAAAAAAAAGAAAGAGAAAGCAGAATGTTCACTGAAATAATTATGGGACTTCATAAAGAATTCAAACATAAGAATTATAGGTATCCCAGAAGGGGAAGAAGAATACCCCAGAGGAATGGAAGCCCTTCTAGAGAATATCATTAATGAAAATTTCCAAGCATCACCAAAGATTCTGATGCACTCCTTTCAGAGGGATATTGAACCCCAGGTCATCTCAACTCAAACAGAGCTTCTTCAAGACACATTGCCATGAACCTTTCAAAAGTCAAGACAGAAGAGAAAATTCTGCAAGCAGCCAGGAATAAATGCCAATTGACCTACAGGGGCAAATATGACAGCAGACTTCTCCAGTGAAACTTTTCAAGCCAGAAGACAATGGTCATCTACCTTTAACCTGCTTAAAACAATTTTCAGCCCAGAATTCTATATCCTGCTAAGTTTTAAAATTGATGGAGAAATCAAATCTTTTACTGACATCAAAACACTGAGGAAATTTGCCACAGAAAACATAAGCTCTGCAGGAAATACACCTATTCTCAACACTGACCATCACAGTGGACACTAGCAAACTAAACACTCGGAAAATAAAGGACAAAACCTAGCTTCCATAATGGCACAAAATATAAAAATAAGCAATGGACTTTCACAAAATAAGATGAATAGAACTCCATCACACATATCAATTCACTCAACAAATGTTAAGGGCTTGAATTCCCCACTGAAAAAGCAAAAGTTGCCTGACTGGATAAAAAAGCACAGGCCATCCATATGCTGCCTACAGAAAACACACCTAGCCTAGAAGAACAAAGGAAGACTCAGGGTGAAGGGGTGGAAAACAATATTTCAGGCAAAAGGAAATCAGAAGAAAGGAAAGGTTGTAATCTTACTTTCACATACAAACGGATTTAAAGGAACTAAAGTCAAAAAAGACAAAGATGGACACTTCATACTGGTCAAGGGAACAATACAACAAGAAGACTTTTCAGGTTGGGCATCTGTAGCTCAGTGGCTAGGGCACCAGCCACATACACCAAGGGTGGTGGGTTCAAATCCACCTGCCAAACAATGACAACTACAATCAAAAAATAGCTGGGCATTGTGGCAGGTGCCTATAGTCCCAGCTGCTTGGGACTTGAGGCAAGAGAATTGCTTAAGCCCAAGACTTTGAGGTTGCTGTGAGCTGTGATGTCACAGCACTCTACCGAGGGTGATGTAGTGAGATTCCATCTCAACAAAAAAAAAGAAGACATTTCAATTCTAATTTTTTTTTTTTTTGGTAGAGACAGAGTCTCACTTTACGGCCCTCAGTAGAGTGACGTGGCATCACACAGCTCACAGCAACCTCCAGCTCTTGGGCTTAGGCTATTCTCTTGCCTCAGCCTCCCAAGTAGCTGGGACTACAGGTGCCTGCCACAATGTCCGGCTATTTTTTTGCTACAGTTTGGCCAGGGCTGGGTTTGAACTTGCCACCCTTGGTATATGGGGCCGGTGCCCTGCCCACTGAGCCATAGGCATCACCCTCAATTGTAAAATTTATGTACCCAAATCAAATGCTCCCAGATTTATGAAACAGAACTTAATTAATCTGAGCAATATGCTATCCTATAACACCATAATAGTAGGGGACTTTAACTCTCCTCTTACAGAGCTAGACAGGTCCACTAAACAGAAATTAAACAAAGATACAAGGGACTTAAACATGACCCTAGAACAATTGTGCTTAATAAACATACACAGAACACTCCATCCCAAAGCTAAGGAATATACATTCTTCCTGTTGGCCCATGGAACATTCTCCAAAATAGATCATATCCTAGAACACAAATCAAACCTCAACAGAATCAAAAGAATTAAAATTATACCTGTATCTTCTCAGACCACAAGGCAATAAAGGTGGAACTCAACTCCAAAAAAATGCTCATCCTCATGCAAAGGCCTGAAAACTAAACCTTATGCTGAATGGCAGCTAGGTCAAGGAAGAGATAAAAAAGGAAATCGTAAACTTCCTTGAGCATAACAAAAATGAAGACACCAACTACCAAAATCTGTGGGAAAATGCAAAAGCAGTCCTAAGAGGGAAATTTATCACATTAGATACCTATATCCAAAAAAACAGAAAGAGAGCACATCAACAGTCTAATGAATCATCTCAAAGAAATGGGAAAAAAATCAATCCATTCCCAAACCTAGCAAAAATAAATAAATAACCAAAATTAAATCAGAAATATATGAAATTAGGGTGGTGCCTGTGGCTCAAAAGGGTAGGGTGCCCGCCCCATATGCCAGAGGTGGTGGGCTCAAACCCAGCCCTGGCCAAAAAAAGAAATATATGAAATTAAAAATAAAAAAATCATTCAGAATATTAATCAAACAAAAAGTCGGTTCTTCAAACAGATAAACAAAATTGATAAACAATTGGCCATATTAACCAGAAATAGAAAAGTAAAATTTTTTTTTTGAGACATTGTTTCACTTTGTCACCCTTGGTAGAGTGCCATGGCATCATAGCTCACAGCAAGTTCAAACTCTTAGGCTCAAGCGAGTCTCTTGCCTCAACCTCCAGAGTAGCTGTGACTACAGGTGCCCAGAACAACACCCAGCTATTTTTAGAGACGGGATCTCACTCTTGCTTAGGCTGGTCTCAAACCTGTGATCTCAGGGCAACCTGCCTTGGCCTCCCAGAGTTCTAGGATTACAGGTGTGAGCTACCACAGCTGGCCTTTTAAAAACATAAAATCTTCAATAACCTCAATCAGAAACAAACAGAGAAAATGACAACTGATACCATAGAGATGGAAGAGATTATTTCTGACTACTACAAAAAAACTCTATGCCCAGAAATTTGACAATGTGGAGGAAATGGGCCAATACCTGGAATCACACCATCTCCCTAGACTTCACCAGGAAGAAATAGATCAATTGAACAGATCAATATGAAGAACTGAGATCAAAGAAACAATAAAAATGCTTCCAACAAAAAAAAGCCTGGGACCAAATGGCTTCACATCAGAAATCTATCACACCTTCAGTGAGCCTGTACCTATACTGCAGAACCTATTCCAAAACATTGAGAAGGAGGAAACTTCTTCAACACATTCTATAAAAGAAACGTGACCTTGATTCCAAAATCATGAAAGGGCCCAACTAAAAAGGAGAACTACTGACCAATTTCACAAATGAATATCAATGCAAAAACGCTCAAAAAAATCTTAGCTAGTAGATTGCAGGTACACATTAAAAAATTATACATCACAAACAAGTAAGCCTCATCCAAGGGATGCAAACCTGGTTTAATATATACTAATCCATAAATGTAATATACCATATCAATAGAAGCAAAAACAAACACCATATGATCCTCTCAATAGATGCAGAAAATTTGACAAAATTTAGCATCCTTTTCTAATAAGAACACTTAAGAAAATAGGCATACGTGGCAGATTTCTTAAGTTGATTGAAGCCATCTGTGACAAACCCACAGCTAACATCATATTGAATGGAGTAAAACTGAAAGCTTTCCCACTTAGAAAGGGAAACAGACAAGGATCTCCACTATTGCCACCATTATTAAAAATTATGATGGAAGTTCTAGGCAACACAATCAGGCAAGAGAATGATATAAAAGGCAACCAAAGGGAGCTGAGGACGTCAAACTCTCATTCTATGCTGATGATAAGATCTTATACTTGGAAAACCCCAGAGACTCAACCACAAAAACTCCTGGAAGTGATCAAGAAATACTGTAATGTCTCAGGATATAAAATCAATGTCCACAAATCAGTAGCCTTTATATATGCCAATAACAACCAAGTTGAGAAGCAAATCAAGGGTGCAATAGCCTTCACCGTAGATTCAAAGAAAATGAAATACTTAGGAATATACCTAGTAAAAGAGGTGAAGGATCTTTGCAAAGAGAATTATGACACCCTCAGAAAAGAAATTGCAGACGACCTTAACAAAGGGAAGACCATACTCGGCTCTATAGTATAGAGCCTCCAGAGCTGTACTCTATTGATTCTGAAAGGAATCAACATTGTTAAAATGCCTATTCTACCCAAAGCAATCTAATAAAATATTAATATCATATTTTGAAGAACTGGACAAGATAGCACTTTGTTTTGTATGGAACCAGAAAAAAAACCTGTATAGACAAGGACATCTTAGTAATAAAAACAAAGCTGCAGGCATCACCCTACCAGACTTCAGGCTATATTACAAGGCCACTGTAATCAAAATAACATGGTATTGGCTCGGCGCCTATAGCTCAACTGGCTAAGGCGCCAGCCACGTACACCTAAGGTGGCGGGTTCGAATCCCCAGCCCGGACCCGCCAAACAACAATGACGGCTGCAGCCAAAAAATAGCCGGGCGTTGTGGCGGGCACCTGTGGTCCCAGCTAACTGGGAGGCGAAGGCAAGAGACTCGCTTGAGCCCAGGAGTTGGAGGTTGCTGTGAGATGCAATGCCACGGCACTCTACCCAGGAGGACAGCTTGAGGCTCTGTCTCAAAAAAAAAAAATAATAAAATGGTATTGGCACAAAAATAGAGACATAGACAAATGGGACAGAATAGAAAATCAAGAGATGAAACCAGTCTCTACTTGCCATCTGATCTTTGATAAACCAAACAAAAGCATACACTGGGGAAAAGAATCCCTATTCCATGAATGGTGCTAGAACTGGATGACCACATGTAAAAGACTCAAACTAGACCCACACCTTTCACCACTTACAAAAATTGACTCAAGATGGATAAAAGATTTAAATTTAAGACACAAAAGGATAAGAATGCTACAAGTAAGTTTGGGAAAAAACTCTTGAGGATTGGGTGGCACCTGTAGCACAAGAGGCTAAGGCGCCAACCACATACACCAGAGCTGGTGAGTTGGAATCTGGCTAACATTGCCAAACAATGACAACTACAACCAAACAAAAAAAATAGCTGTGCATTGTGGCAAGTGCCTGTAGTCCCAGCTACTCAGGAGGCTGAGGCAAGAGAATTGCTTAAGCCCAGGAGTTGGAGGTTGCTGTGAGCTGTGACACCATAGCCCTCTATCCAGGGTAATAGATTGAGGCTCTGTCTCAAAAAAAATTCTTGAGGGTGTTGGACTGGGGAAAGATTTTATCACAAAGACTTCAGCTAGTAGATTGCAGGTACACATTAAAAAATTATACATCATGAACAAGTAGGCTTTCACAACAACAATAAAAATTAACAAATGGGACATAATTAAGCTGAAAAGCTTTTCTACACCTAAGGACACAACAAGTAATGGGAAAAGATATTTGCATGGTATCAATCTGACGAGTTGATAACTAGAATCTACAAAGAAATCAAAGTACCCTACTGTACACCTTTATTACTGCTGGCTCCCTCTTTATGTGCCTCTCTTCTTTTTGTCAATCCAAATCGACAGCATTCAGAATGGGAAAAGATATTTGCATGGTATCAATCTGACGAGTTGATAACTAGAATCTACAAAGAAATCAAAGTAATCAAGAAAAAAAGAGCTAACAGGAGGGAGCAAGATGGTGGCTGAGTAACAGCTTCTTTGCAACTGGGTGTGGTGAGATTGGGGAAAGAAGACCCCAGGCAACTCTGGCTTGTGGGCTCTGCCCAGAAACATCCTTTTGGGGATACAGGGAGACAGCAAGAGACTTCTGGACCCCAGGAGGAGGACAAAAGCAGTGGAGAAGTAGCAAGTGGTTGCGTTCGGTCTCAGGCCGCTGCAGCTGTAACTACAACAGCAGCAAGATTGCACATAGGGAAGGCCTTCCTTGTGGGTTGTTTTGTTTATTTGGACTTGTGCACTTGGTTGAATTACCTTGGAAGAACTTGGGTGAGAGTGCGGGTGACTTTAAGCATTGTCTGGGGTCCACGACTGAGCCACTGGGCCAGGACAGAGATAACAATGTCCAGCTGTGGGCCACCTGTGCAGCAGCCATTGTGGTAGAACTGCCCTACAGTCTCCATCCTCAGGGTCATGGATCAAGCCTCTGGCTGGTAGACCTTAAGAAAGTTATCTAGTGACTGTGAGTGCCAAAAGCCGGGAGTGAGACGTGGGGGAAGAGCGGAGCTTTCAGTGTTTGGCAGTCGGAGGGCTGCCTTGCAGCCTCAGACCTCAGGGGCATAGAATGAGACCAGTTTTGGTGCACCAGTTTGGTGCACAGATAAGCCAGACCAGTTTGGTGCACAGATAAGCCAGCAGCCACTTCAGCAGAGATTCCAGCGACAAGTGCTTTCCTGGGAAAGCTTTTGCTTACCCAAGGTTAATGGTTTAAAGTGTCTTTTAAGCGGGATGAGGAGCAATTCACACTCTCAATGCTGTAGAGTTTGAGGGCAAGAAGTCAGCAGAGGGCTCCAGTCTCCATCTCATACACCTGTATCAGCATTGTGATTAGCATCTCATGCCCCAGAAGATTACCTGTTGCCCAGACAATTTTCAGCAAGATATATATACTGCTTTGGTTGTGGTTTTGATTTTTGGGTTCTTTTTTCTTTTCTTTTCTTTAATTCAACATTTTCCCCCTGGATTTTTCTTTTTTTTTTCTTTTCTTCATTTTTCTATTTCAGATATAATTTTCCATTGTTGCCTTCTTTAATAATAAGAACTTCATTTTGGTAGTGCTTCTGCCCCTGTTATTTGGGTTTTCCCCAAATTTTATCCTGTAAGGTTGTCTGTTTGTTTGGTTTGGTTTGATTTATAGTATTTTTGTCTTTCCTCTCTATTTGGTGTAGGTGAGGTACATGTCTGCTCAGGCTGGCAAAGAGCTGCAGACCTCAAGGGAACCACCCAACCCAGCACCCCCAAAGGTTGGGGGCTTGTAAGATGTGGATCAAAGTACCCTATTGTACACCTTTATTACTGCTGGCTCCCTCTTTATGTGCCTCTCTTCTTTTTGTCAATCTTCCTTTTTACTCATGCCTGTTCCTTTCCCTTTTTTCTTTTTTTTTTTTTTAATCTTTTTTCCCTTCTTGCTCTTCAATCTTCTCACCCTCTTACTCCTGTACCAAAAAGACTCATCAACACCTTAGGTCAAAGGCATGGTAACTTAAAGATCAACAAGAAGTAAAGGAAAAATAGGGCACGGAAACAGACAAAAGAAAATTCTCACAAGAAAGAAACAGCATGGCTCAGCGCTTGTGGCTCAAGTGGCTAAAGCACCAGCCACATACACCTGAGCTGGCGGTTTTGAATCCAGCCCTGGCCTGCCAAACAACAATGATGGCTGCAACCAAAAAATAGCCAGGTGTTGTGGCAGGCACCTATAGTCCCAGCTACTTGGGAGGAGGAGGCAGGAGACTCGCTTAAGCCCAGGAGTTGGAGGTTGCTGTGAGCTGTGATGCCATAGCACTCTACCCAGCATGACAGCTTGAGGCTCTGTCTCAAAAAAAGAAAGAAAGAAAGAAAGAAACAGCAGAAAAATCCTGGCAACATGAAAAACCAGACCAGAGCAACCCCCCCCCCAAAAAAGGGACCATGAGGTAGGTACTGCAGAGAATTCCACCTATAAAGAAATGTTAGAAATGGCAGGAGGAATTCAAAATACAGATGATAAAAGCAATGAAGGATATTGCTGACAAAGTGGAAACAACCAAAAGGAAATCCAAAAACAGAACCAAATAAGAAATGAACAATATGAAGCACATAGAAAGGATATAGCAGAGCTAAAGGAATTTAAGCTATCAAATAGGGAACTTAAAGATGCAATAGAAAGTATCAATAACAAATTAGGTGATGAAGAAGAAAGAATGTCAGAGGTAGAGGACAAAGCTCTTGAGATGACGCAGATAGTTAAAGAGTCAGAAAAAGAGAGAGAAAAAACAGAACGTTCAGAAGGGGAAGAACAATGCTCCAGAGGAATGGGAGCCCTACTAGAGAATATCATTAATGAAACTTTCCCAAGTATCACCAAAGATTCCAATGCACTCCTTTCAGAGGGATATCAGACCCTAGGTCACCTCATCTCAAATAGAGCTTCTCTAATAGAAGCACATTGTGATAAACCTGTCCAAAGTCAAGACAAAAGCAAAGATTCTGCAAGCCGCAGGAGTAAGCACCAATTGCCCTACTTGGACAAATCCATCAGGGTGACTGATCCTGATGGTCCTCTACCTTTAATCTACTCAACAAAACAATTTCAACACAGAATTCTATATCCTGCTAAATTAAGCTTTAAAATTCACAGAGAAAGCTCAGCGCCTGTGGTTCAAGTGGCTAAGGCAACAGCCACATACACCTGAGCTGGCAGGTTCAAATCCAGCCCAGGCCCACCAATGATGGCTGCAACCAAAAAATATCCAGGCATTGTGGCAGGCACCTGTAGTCTCAGCTACTTCAGTGGTGGAGGCAGGAGAATCACTTGAGCCCAGTTGTTGGAGGTTGCTGTGAGCTGTGATGCCACAGCACTCTACCCAGGACAACAGCTTGAGGCTCTGTCTCAAAATAAAATAAAATAAAATTGACAGAGAAACCAAATCTTTTACTGATATGTAAACATTGAGGAAGTTTGCCACAAGACCAGCTCTACAGAAAATAATTCAACATGTTCTACACACTGACCTTCACAATGGACCACCAGCAAAGTAAGCACCCAGAAAATAAGGGACAAAACCCAGCTTCAACAATGATGCAAAAGATAAAACTAAGCGATGGACATTCACAAAATAAGATGACTAGAACACCACCACACTTATCAATTATCTCAATAAATGTTAATGGCTTGAATTCCCCACTGAAGAGGCATAGATTGGCTGATTGGATAAAAAACACAAGCCATCTAGGCGGCACCTGTGGCTCAAAGGTGTAGGAGGCCAGCCCCATATACAGGAGGTGGCAGGTTCAAACCCAGCCCCTTCCAAAAACCAAATACACACACACACAAACAAGCCATTCATTTGCTGTCTGCAGGAAACATACCTAGCCTCAAAAGACAAATTCAAACTCAGAGTTAAGGATTAGAAGATAATTTTTCAGGCAAATGGAAATCAGAAGGAAAGAGGGGTTGCCATTTTATTTTCAGATACAAGTGGATTTAAAACAACTAAGGTCAAAAAAGACAAGGATGGACACTTCATATCGGTCAAGGGAAAAATACAAGAAGATATTTCAATTCTAAATATTTATGCACCCAACTTAAATGCTCCCAGATTCTTCAAACAGCCCATAATTAGTCTGAGCAATAGGATATCCTATAACACCATAATAACAGGGGACTTTAACACTCCTCTTACAGAGCTGGACAGATCCTCTAAACAGAAATTAAACAAAGATATAAGGAATTTAAATGAGACCCTAGAACAACTGTGCTTGATAGACATATACAGAACACTCCATCCCAAAGATAAAGAATATACATTCTTCTCACAGGCCCATGGAACATTCTCCAAAATGATCATATTCTAGGACATAAAACAAACCTCAACAGAATCAAAAGAATTGAAATTTTACCTTGTATCTTCTCAGACCACAAGGCACTAAAGGTGGAACTCAACAAAAACGTTCAGCCCCACACAAAGGCATCGAAATTAAACAACCTTATGCTGAATGAGAGTTGGGTGCAGGAAGAAATAAAAGAGGAAATCATTAGCTTCCTTAAGCATAACAACAATGAAGACACAAGCTCCCAAAACCTGTGGGATACAGCAAAAGCAGTCCTAAGAGGAAAATGTATTGCTTTAGATGCCTAGATCAGAAAAACAGAAAGAGAGAGCATCAGCAAACTCACAAGCCATTTTATGGAACTAGAAAAAGAAGAATAACCTAATCATAAACCCAGCAGAAGGAAAGAAATATCCAAAATTAAATCAGAGATTAGTGACATGGAAAACAAAAGAATCATTCAGAAAATTAATGAGACAAGGAGTTGATTTGTTAAAAAAAAAATAAAATAGATAAAACTTTGGCCAGACTTACTAGAAATAGAAAAGTAAAATCTCTAATAACCTCAGTCAGAAATGATAAAGGGGAAATAATAGCAGATACCACAGAGATACAAGAGATTATTTCTGAATACTCCAAGAAACTCTATGCCCAGAAATTTGACAATGTGAAGAAAATAGATCAATATTTGGAAGCACACCCAGTCCCTAAACTTATCCAGGAAGAAATAGACCTCTCGAACAGACCAATTTCAAGCACTGAGATCAAAGAAACAATAAAAAATCTCACAACAAAAAAATGCTCTAGTCTGGATGGCTTCACACCAGAATTCTATCAAAACTTCAAAGAAGGCTCAGCACCTATAGCTCAACCGGCTAAGGCGCCAGCCACATACATCTAAGGTGGCGGATTCGAATCCCCAGCCCAGACCCGCCAAACAACAATGACGGCTGCAACCAAAAAATAGCCGGGTGTTGTGGCGGGCACCTGTGGTCCCAGCTACTAGGGAGGTAGAGGCAAGAGACTCGCTTGAGCCCAGGAGTTGGAGGTTGCTGTGAGCTGTAATGCCACGGCACTCTACCCAGGGGGACAGCTTGAGGCTCTGTCTCAAAAAAAAAAAAAAACCAGAGTAAAAGTAGAGTGGGTTTTCTTTAAGGCATTGATGAGCTTCCATTTCTTACAAGCAAGGCATACTTTTGTTTTCTGCAGCCCAGGAATGAGTTTTATAACATTGGCATTTGGACTATAAATTTAGAATTTATAAATTTAGAAAATTTCCAAAATGTTGCAGTTTTTAAAAGCGAAGCTGGATTACTTCATACCGTGCTTTCGCATTTACCAAACCTACACAAAAGGGATAAAGTTAGCCTTGCATTTTTGCTAGTTGCGTACTCATTAGGAGGTTCACCAGTTAATTAAAAAAAAAGGAAGACGACTGCTTCAAAAGCAGAACTAGATTTACAAAAGTTTAGTTTTGGATTTGTGGTTCGCGTCATCATATCTAATTTTTTTTTTTTTAACTCTAGACCCAAACTTTCAAATGTACCCATAACAACGAGCTGTAGGCTCTCCCAGAAAGGGGGAAAAAAAGGATCTTAAAAAAATGTTGACATTAGTATTCAAGGCTATTGATTTTCCTAATTTCTAGCTATACAAACTAAATTAAATGTTTAAATTCTATTCCATTCAATGAAGTCTCTCACTGTTTTCTTTTTCTCAAAATTCTGTATTATTCTCAATCTGTAACTTTGTTCTTAATCCAGAATGCAGGATAACAGTGAAAGTAAGAATACTCTCAGCCAGAGGCCTTGCTAGGGCTGTGATCTTGAGCAACTTACTTAACCTTTCTATGCCCCCAAATCTTCATCTGGAGAATACAGATAATCATAGTGTCTACCTGCCTTCTTGAGTAGAGCAGTGTTGGGTGCAGTACAGCACAATCCCTATTAACTTTCTTCTTGTGTTTGCCTTAAGAGTGGTTGTAAATAACTATAGACAGCATCCCTGAGAGTTTTAATAGCCATCTTGAACAGTATATTTGTTTTTTGTTTTCTCTTTAATGCAGAGTTCTATGATCAAAATTCCTTCTTCTTTGTCTCCCCTTGGCTTTCACATTCCCATGGATATTGCCTGTTTGCACAGAGAAGACTGATACGCTTATGGGGAGGTTACAGAGTAAAAGATTGAATACAGTGTCCGTCTTACCAACAACTTAGCCTTTCTCATGTCATGTCTGGAGTATGGAAATAACACGGCCTTTGTTCACAGCCAGCTTGCACAACTAACTCTTCAGGGTAACCCCCTGAGGTCCACAATCATCTCTCCTTCCCCTGGCTTGGGGGCTCATGACCTGCAGGGTAAAAGTCTTCACTGGGGCTTTCTAATCATCTCAGAATCTAATACCCCCTCCATAAGCCTCTGGACTCATATTTTTACCCAAGCTTTGCCTACTTCCTAGATCATGAATTCCACTCTTTCTGTCTGGTTAAACTTTATCTACCCATCCTAAAAGGTCTACTCACATCCCAGTGAAGTTCATTTCTGATAATTCTGCCCTATGTTTATTTTTATATTACCATTATAATATCTTATGCTTGAGCTCACCTTACATGAAAAATTATGTATATTCATAAATCTATCTCAAAGGTGAACAATTGCCATTAAAAAAAAAAACTTTAGCCATCCAGTGTTTTGATCAATGGCCAAAATTTACAGAGCTGGCAGATGGTTTCACTTAAATATGATTAAAGAAGGCTGTGAAAAGATTGGTCAATTACATAGAAATGTTTGGTGAAGCTGGAATAACCAGGAAACTTAGGAGAAAGTAGCTGTGTCATCTATTAATTAGTTAAGGATAATATTAGGTGAAAATACTATAAATTATCAGCTGCACTATGTGTCACATATGTGCTAGATGCTTGGGAAAGAAAAATTCTAAATGCAAAACAAGTATACTCCTATCACCATATAAAAGCAGATGATTTTAAGAAGAAAAATAAGGAACAAATCTAAAGAAAGAAATGTACAGAAAAATGATGTGCTCATACAAAAAGGATGAAGTCCTAACTTCAGTAGGGTATAATCAGAATTTCTAGCCCAGAATAAACTTACCAACATACAGTAGAACCTACAGAGATGACCATCTCCCTATGTTTACCCCTTCCTAAACTTGACTTAATCTTCATAGACTGGACATGTACTACATGTACAAGGTCTGACAAGTTTGCAAATTTGCCACTGTGCACTTACATTGGCAGCATTATACAAACAACTCAGTAGGGTTTCCTAACGTTGGGATACCAGAGTCTCAGAGCTGTGTTTATGTCAACATGTGGTAGTGCCTTGCTGAGGGGTGTTCGTTATTGTTCTTATGTGTTTTCACATGCCATTGCAAGAAAAGTCAGAGCTTAAATTAGAGCAATGAACAAACATTAAATTTCTTCTTAAACTTGGCAAGAATGGAAGTGAAATCAGAGATATGTTAGTCCTACCTCATGGGGATAATTCCATGAAGAAAACAGCTGTGTGCAAATGGCGTAAATGTTTTTCTGAAGGGAGAGAAAACTGTACCAGTGAAGTGAGGTCAGGACGGCCAGTAGTGAGCAGAACTGACAAAAAACATTGCAAAAATGTGCTGGGCTGTATGTCAAAATCATCAGCTGACTGTGAGAAGCATAACAGACCCTGTAAACATAGAGAAACAGTAAAATCTTAACTGTTTGGCCTGAGAAAGGTGTCCGCCAAAATGGTTCCAAAGGAGCTCACCGATGAACACTGTCTGTAAGAGATTTTTTAGCCAGTAAACAAATAACTATATTGGAACGCCCTCCCTACTCACCTGCTCTGGCCCCAAATAACATTTTTTCCCCCAAACATAAAAGTAACTGAAAAGAAGATAGGTTGATGACATTCAGAACATCAAGGGTGACACGATGGAAGCTTTCATGGCTATTCTAGAAAAGAGTGCCAAACTTACTTTGAAGGGTAATCTAAGTACTGGTGCTGGTGCTGGTGCATAGCTTCCCCAGGGGAGAACTTTGAAGGTGATGGTAGTGATATTCAGCAATGAGGTATATAGCACTTTTTCTAGGATGGTTTGTGAACTTAATTGTCAGAGCTCATACATGTCACTACAACAGGCCTGTTTCCTTACGTTGACCACCTGTATATGTTGAGAAGTTTGTTCCAGTCCTTTGAGTGGCCAACTTACAGAAGTTCTGCTATATATATAATGAACAATGATAAAGGGAATTAATTAAGTGATTCTCCTGGAACAGTGAGGAAAACCAGAGGCATGGTGAGCCCTCTGCTCAGAGCAGATGGTCCGAGTTAATGCTGCTCCGTAGAGAGCCTTCTCCATCTCAGCTAATGCCAACTCCATCTCTCCAGCAGCATCTCATCCTTGTCTCATCTCTTTCTCTCATGTCACCCATCCAATTTATTGAAAAGATATATTACCTCCATCATCAAAATATTCCCGAATCCAACCATGTCTAACTGCCTTCCACTATTAACCTATCTAAACCACCTGTATCGTATGTCCTTCTTCTTCCTGTGTCTTTTCTCCTACTCCCAAACTACGCTTCCTTCTTCACAATTTTTAGCACATTTGCCATATGGCAGCAACTGAGCTCGGGGGTTAATACTTATGGTCTTATTTAATACTAGGAATAACTCCACTTAGGCATCAGTAGAACTACAACCATTTTTTACATGAGAAAATGAGACTGATAGAAATTAATAACTAATCTAAACTCAAGGAGACAAGAAGAAGAGCCAAGATTTGACTGAAGGACACACATCAATTAAATACTTCCCATCGTCCTCCTCTTATCTGTGCTCACAGCACTTTTGTGGTTTCTCTCTCTGTCACTACAATTACTGCCCTGTATAGTTATTATCTGTGTATTCACTCTCTTTTCCATGGGACAGTCAAAATTCAAAGAAATAACTAACATTAGTAACAGATACCATTTATTAAGCACCTATCATATGCTGTGCATTTATTCACTCATTCCTCAATGATTGTCTGATTCATACTGGGCACTGACCTAGATGCCCAGGATTCAGTGGTGAACAAAATAGAGAAAGATCCTGCCCCTCAGCAGTTTACATTTTAGTAGGGAAAGAGACCCATAAGTTTACAAATCTATCTATAATACATCACGTCCAATAAGGACACAGTCATAGGCAGGTTGGTGGATGCAGTGGTCAGAGTATGTGAAAATTCTCTTAGGAGTTCTTCTATTTTTTCACTAACACAAGACACAAAGTTGACAGCGAAGCATTAAATATGAGGAGGAAGTGGATAGAGTTTGAGGGTGGGGAATGTGGGTATCAGTAAACAGGGAAGCATCAGATATTAACTGGAGGTTAATGGCCACACAATAAGATCAGTGTGTTTTGTTCCAGCCATGTGCAGCTGCTTCGGTTCGGGGGAAGATTTAACCAGGCATGGGGCACATGTTAAGCTCCATAGAGATGTTATCTCATTTAAAGTTCACCCTATAGGTTTCTTTCATTCTGTATCTTCCAGATAAAAAAGTTTATCTTAGAGAATTTCTCACTTTCTGAAGGGCAGGCAGAAGGAAAGTGTCAGACTTAGGATTTGAATCCAGATCTATCATCTTCAAATCTGTAAGTTATTAACTTTGACACTATGTCCATACCATGCAGGTCCTTTGTCCTCATCTCTATACAAGCAGTTTTGAGATTTTGTGATGTGGGTCATTCTTACTGGGATTAGATGATATCTGAGGGTGGTTTTGATTTGCATTTCTCTAATAATAGACACCAAGCATTTTTTCGTATATTTGTTAGCCATTTGTCTGTCTCCTTTAGAGAAAGTTCTATTCATCTCTCTTGCCCATTGATATGTTGGATTGTTGGCTGTTTTTCATATGGATTAATTTGAGTTCTCTTAGATCCTAGTTATCAAGCTTTTGTCTGATTCAAATGAAGGTAAATTTTTTAATAGCTTTATTAAGATACAATGCACATAACATGTAATTTACCCAGTTAGCATATATAATT
>CAUYTI010139708.1:0-18090 GCA_963575145.1 Galago senegalensis | reverse complement strand
TTTTTTTTTTTTTTGAGACAGAGCCTCAAGCTATCCCCCTGGGTAGGGTGCCATGGCATCACACTCACAGCAACCTCCAACTCCTGGGCTCAAGCGAGTCTCCTGCCTCAGCCTCCCAAGTAGCTGGGACTACAGACGCCTGCCACAGCGCCCAGCTATTTTTTGGTTGCAGCCATCATTGTTGTTTGGCAGGCCCAGGCTGGGGATTCGAACCCACCACCTTAGGTGTGTGTGGCTGGCGTCTTAGCTGCTTGAGCCACAGGCGCCGAGCCAAGACTTTAAATTTTTTAAACAATAATCAACCAGAATGGAAATTACAGGTGATTTTTCTTGAAGTCTTATTGAAACTTCAGTATTAGCTTTTCAGAAGTTTAGATCTGAGTTAAAATTTCTTAACTACTCTTAAGTTTGAGAAAATATTTCCAAACTGTCACCTTCTTTAGCCATAATCACTACTTTTCTGGAATGTGTTCATGTCTAGTATTGCCTCAACTAAGGGTGAAATGTTCTATATCTGACTTAGAACTCCTGGAGAAATTCCAATGAAAACAACAAAAAACTACTTCTCTGAGGAATTTCTAGAACATATGGTTAGGTGAAGAGGTTATTTCACGAGCACCTATAGGTAGTTGAAAGGTTAAGTAATTCAATCAGAAGTCATTTCAAAATACAAAACCATTAACTGGGTTTTTAATGAGTCTTTATATCTGGAAAAGGGAAGACAAAAAATATTATATGCATTTTCTTTTGAAATAAATCAACTTTTAAATCTTGGATCAGGAGGAAGTTTGCTGTACAGAAGAGAGAGTATTATCTTAGCACTATCATTTCCCAATGTAGTCTTTTTTTTTTTTGCAGTTTTTGGCTGGGGCTGGGCCTGAACCCACCACCTCTGGTACGTGGGGCCAGTGCCCCACTCCTTGAACCACAGGTGCTGTCCTCAAATGTATTCTTTCTTCGAATCATGTTTTGGTTATGTTCCTGAAAATGTGGGATTTATTTGAAACAATAAGACCTAAAGTTTAAAATCCCATAGGAGAAAACTTTCTAAAGTGTCTCAGTATTGAACAGGGGCAAGACTAGAGCAGGGGGAATAAGCATGGATGTGCGCTAATACAGTTTCCAGAAATGCACTGTCCATCAGAATGGGAACTAGTCACACATGACTATTGAAATTTAAATTCAAGTTAAAATTAAAATTATATTCAAAAATATGTTCCTCAGGCACACTAGCCTCATTCTAGGCAACAATAGCCACAGACAAGATACTGACATTGTTTTTGGAGAACAAAGAAACATTTTAATGTTTTGTGAAAGTTCTATCTGACAATGCTGCTATAGGATATAGCAAAGAATATAAAGGTACAATCTTGGAATGATTTGGTTTATAATACCAAAGTTCTCTTAGCTTTTAAGAATTTAAAAGCATACTGATTTTATTTTAGAAACCCTGATACCAGAATATTCTTTTAAAAAATAAATTAAATCACTACGAGAGTCCAAGTTGCTGGCATCTAATGGTAGCTCTCGAAGTTGCCTTGAAATTAAAGACTTTTTGAGATTTTGGCAAGGCATTTGGGGGTTTCTGATTTGACAGTCAAGCTTAAAATAAGATATCACAGACATTGTTATGAGTGACTCAGCAGTTTAGAAGTAAGTGAAGTACAATATTTGGGACCAAATTGCTATAGTTTAATTCAGGTACTTCATTTTTCTTGTGAAGGTAATTCAATATTAATAAAAATGAAATAACCTATTTTGTGAACTTGGTATCAAATCTAATTCGATTTTCAAAAACATTCGGTGATCAGAGTGGAATAAAGCATAATGAGCATAAGGGAACAGTATAAGTCAGATTACATTGGGATGTAATTTTGGAGCCAAGATATTTTATTTAGAAATTTGGGGACAAGATCAGGATTAAGCACATGGGAGAAAATGAAAAGCTCTGTTCCTCGTTTCACTCTGCTCTACCAGGCCACTGTCCACATGGACATACTGGGAAGCTCTGGTATTGAGACATTTTAAAACTGTGTTTTGATAGCTATCTGGTTTTCAAAAACAAGAACATTATATTTATATTAGAAATTGATGCTGTGCCATGTACCACTTAAGATTCCTTGTTTTCAATTATATGCTAAATTTTCAATAAATATTACTTCATGATAAGCAAAATCATCAAATTCTCCCATAATTCAGCATTTTATGGCAGCCCATCAGGCATATTAATTGTTATTTTTATGGTTGCTTCCAACTGTACTGTAGAATGCATAATTTCTCCTGCAGTGTAATCAGGATTCAGCATCACTTTACATGTTACAAAATCCTTTCAGTTAAGGCTCGGCCCCTGTAGTTCAGTGGCTAAGGCGCCAGCCACATATACCAGAGCTGGCCGGTTCAAACCCAGCCTGGGCCTGCCAAATAACAATGACATCTACAACCAAAAATATAGCCAGGCGTTGTGGTGGGCACCTGTAGTCCCACCTACTTGAGAGGCTGAGGCAAGAGAATCACTTAAGCTTAAGAGTTTGAGATTGCTGTGAGCTGTGATGGCACAACACTCTACTGAGGGCAACATAGTGACACTCTGTCCCTCCCCCCCCCAAAAAAAAATCCTTTCAGTTAGGATATTTCTCATTATTGAATAAAAAATGGTGAAGATTAGGGAGAAGGTAGGAAGAAACCTATGCAGTCCTCATAAGAATATTCTCTCAGGTCAAGGCACCAGAAAGTTGCTCAGTGAGACTCCATCATCAGTTAGGAAGAGCTACCAAATATTGTGGCAAAGAAATAAGTTGTGTGGTGTTTATACCTGTTCAGTAGAAATTCTGTATTTTAATTCAGTAGCTCAAAATAAACATAATAAAAATATAAAGTCCTGTCAAAAACGTCCTTTGTTCTTAAAATAAGCAAGGGTTTTAAAATTTGATGAATTAAGCTTCTATTGAACTGATTTTTTACATCAGCTGCTGCTAAGAAATACTGCTAAGACTGGCTCTTGCTGTAAGCCTATACCTTATTCTTACTTTGCAAACCTACTTTTTTCTTGCTCAATAAACTTTTTTTCATGCTTGCCTTAAAAAAAAAAAATAAAAAACAAAACAAAAAAAAAGGTTCGGTGCCCATAGCTCAGTGGTTAGGGTGCCAGCCACAGATACCAGGGCTGGTGGGTTTGAACCCGGCCCAGGCCTGCTAAAAACAACAGTGATAACTACCATAAAAAAATACTCAGGTGTTGTGGTGGGTGCCTGTAATCTCAGCTACTTGGGAGGCTGCAGCAAGAGAATCAATTATGCCCAAGAGTTTGAGGTTGCTGTGAGCTGTGATACCACAGCATTCTCCCCAGGGTGTCATGATGAGACTTTGTCTCAAAAACAAAACAAAACAAAAAACCCTTTTTATAAATGATCATATTTATTGAAGGTCTGTTAAAGGCAAGTTATGGCTTCACTGGATTTCTATCCATGTCTGTACATTTTTTATGCAGCTGAATCAAAAGCTGCTTCATGCCAAATATCCTTGAAAAAGCCTGTGGCAGATTGGACAGATAAAGGAGTGACCCACAATGTCTCCTCTGTTCTGTAACTTTAATATTAATTTCTGTCTTCCAGACTAAGAGAGAAAAGAAAAGGATGAGGAATGGTAATCTTCTATTATTCTTTTTTTTTTTGCAGTTTTTGACCTGGGCTGGGTTTGAACCCACCACCTCTGGTATATGGGGCCAGTGCCCTACTCCTTTGAGCCATGGGCACTGCCCTCTTCTATTATTCTTTATGAAAAATAGTCAAAACTTTTCCCTAGGATTATAACAAAATTCTAAAATAACACCAAAGTGCTGCATTGTTTTCTCTCCTAAAAATATAACAGCTCCACCTTGAGGCAAAATTATTTCACGGTACTTCAAAGTTTAATTTGAAATAGAAGGCTATATTTGTGATGACTAGGGATCAATCATCTCTCGTAGAAAAAGAAACAAATGAGAGCATTCCAAAATTAGACAAGGGATTTGGAAGCTCACTTTTGGTTTCCACTTTTAGTTAAAAACAACAGGTATTAGTTATTTAAGGAAAACAAATTATTGTCATCTTAATGATCACTTTCAGATTGAAAAGTCACGTAGCCAAATCTGCAGGGATGAAATTTTATTTGAAGTTGTTAAAAGGCAAACTAAAATTTTAAAAATATATTTACTCTTTTGATATATAGATTTCTGCCAAGAAAATACCCAAATGGAACTGTCTGTAGAACCTGCCACTTATATCTCACTGTTGGCAGAAGCTGATGCTTGAATGTGAGAGAAACTGGGAAAGCCAGCAAGTGGTGCTGTGTGGCATTCATGTCGTGAAGCTTAGCCTTAGGTCTGATCTGTTGTTGTTTTTATTTGTTTATTTGTTTGTTTTTCTTTCTTGACTCTCCTATCAAGAGGCCACAGATACCTATCAAGGGCCAAGTTAAAGCTGTAGCAGGAAAAAAAACGTAGAAAAACTGAAATCTTCCCCGAGCAAAGATTAGAGCAATTGTCATTTTCTCACTGTGCTCCTCTGCTAGAAAACATTCATCCTTGCTTTATTTTTTAAACAGTACTCTTCTTTATTTCTTCTATTATTACCGCATGTAATTTATTTGTTTATGCAGTCAACTTGGAATTTTCATGCATGCGTGCACATAGGACGTTGCCAGCGTGTTTTTGTGTGTGCTGCAATTGTCTCCCTGTGGCTTTTTTTTTTTTTTTTTTTTTGGTTAGTGCAGGTATATGAGAAATTCATTCCTTTTTCTAGGTTTATTTTATGTTACTGAACCCTCTTATTAATTATTAATAGTTCTTCAGTCTATTCTTCTAGATTTTTGAGATCGATAGCTATGTCATCTACCAATAATGCTGCCTCTCTTGAATCAATATATGGTAACTGGTTTCTTTCCTAGGAAGTCATACACTTATAGTGAATCTCACAATTTCTTTATTGTTTTTACACTTCTCTTACATACTAATATTTAAAATTTGACTTTAATTGTGAGTCGCGGGTCATTTGCATTAGGAGATACTTGTGCTGCAGACCCGCTATGGGGTTAGAGTGTTCACCAGCACGGTCGGGGTTCTCACAGCGCTGGGGTGAAGGTTTGCTACCCACTAGGAGTGGCATCTGGCCACAGTCCAAATGACAAGAGAGGAAAGAGAGGAAGGGAGGTGAAAAGACGAATCTAAGTAAGGTCTGAGCAGAAGCTCTCCCTGTTACATTCACCAGCGGCAGCGGAAGGAAAGCAGGCAGGTGCTGAGGAAGCAAAACCCTCCCTTTTAAACGTGCCTGTTCTCCAGCCATGAAATGTTATTAAGATGCCCTCATTCTTGCATCCCGAGCAGATACTGACAGCCGCAGATGCTCCTTCAGAGCTTGGGTGCGTGCAAAATTATTACACGTAGGCACACGGGAAGAAAGTAAAACTTTTTTTAATGCATGTTCTCAAAGTAGGTGAGGAGGAACTGTTTAAATAAACACGGCAGATGTGTTAAATAATTAAAAGGACATTTTCATTCAGTCTTGAAATCCATATTCTTCCAATATCTTACAATCTAAGCGTTCTCGTGGGCTATAAAATGCACTTAAAGATATGTCGCCTTCAGTGGGACTAAATCTGTACTTTTTAAACACTGTAGACACTCTTTGCACAGGGTTTTTAAGATCACCACCTACTGATGACAACACTTGAGGACTGAGATGAAGAATTACTATTCGTGGAACGGAAAGTGATTGGACAGACCAGAGTTCTTGGGTTTTTTTTAAAAGGCAAGGAATGTAAAGTGACCGGTAAATACTAGATCTTTTTATAGACGAAAAACTAATACACCTCCAGGGAAGACGCCCTGAGTCCTAAGTTTTCTAGATGCAAAAGAGAGATAATAAGGATACCTGCCAGCTGGCAAAACTGTAACGTGATTAAAGAGTCTGGGCTGAGAAGGCTGTTAGGGAGAACGTATATCAAGACGCTCAACATGGCAGGGGGCCCTGAACATGGGACAGAAGTGCCTACGCCTCATCTTTTCTGCTTTATGCCCACTAAATACGTTCCATAAAACCTGTAGTAAATTTGCCTTTAAGCAAAAATTCCTGAAAATGCTCTTTTATTATTTGTTAGCTACAAAACAAACAGGTCTCCTAGCCCCCTCTTTTAAATTCCAGTAACTATTTGGGGTGGTATTTGCATATTACAGTAGAAAAAAATACAAATATTGCACTTTCCATATGGAGCTGAAGCCAGATAAGGAATTTAATCTACATTTTGATCTTCAGTAAATGACCAAACTTTTCAAAGGGTGGTGGGGTAAAGTGCTGTATCAGAGCCAACTTGGGCCTCCCACCTTATGCTTTATGCAACAGACCTAATAGTTTGAAGACAGGGAAGAGCAGACAGGGATCCAAGGGCTCAGAACATGGGCATCAGCTGCAGCTCAGGGAGCCCAGCAGCTTCTCCTGACTCCCGGCTAGACTCAGCGCACGGCTGCCGCTATTCCCCTCCTCCGTGGGAGCTGCGGCCATTCAGGGCTGCCCACTCTGGGGTTCCCCTTCAGAGACAGAGACAATCCTCACGTCTGATCCTTACTTCAGACTTTATCCCTTACCTGGGTCTCAATCATGTTCTCTATTTTCTGAATTTCCTAATGCTTTGACATCCAGAGATTTGCCAAAATTCGAAGCACTGCCTCATCTACTGCTGATTTCTGCAGATAGCGAACAGTGATCCAAGCACGGCATTCACACAGAGAACAGCCACTTCACAAATCATACCCTTCACCTGTAAGTACCTCCTCTGGCACATCCTGACACTCCTCGGTTACTTTCTGCCTGCCCAAATCACCCCCAAACCAGGTATCAGAAAACTGGGGTAAGTCTCAGAGTTTGAAGAAATTATTGACTAGCCACTTCTAAAGCCACTGAATCCGCATGCTTTGCTGCTTTGTTTTGTGCTGCTACAACAGAACACCTGAGAGTAGATAATTCATAAGAGCAGACATGGTTCTAGATGCCGGGATGTCCAACAGCAGGGCAGTGGCCTCTGCTGGGGCCTTCCCATCATGTCATTCTACAGCAGAAGGGCAAGAGAAGGCGGCCAAGAGATGGAACCGGCAGCCTTACATTCATTTAAAATTGTCATTAATCCATTCGTGAGGGTGGGGCCTTCCTATCCTTAACACTTTCCATTTATTCCCATCTCAACAGGTTGCACTGGAGGTTAGGTTTCCAACGCGTGCTTTCTGAGGAACACATTCAAACCACAGCAGGTGCCTTACCCATTCCTTCCCCCAGAAAACCACAACAAAAGCTCTTGCTCACATGTCCCCACCTCAACACCCCTTTTGTATTCCGACCCACTCTGCGCTTCCCTGTGTCACCCAGTGTGGCATGATGTGCCTCTGCCTCTTGGGAGCTGTAAGTAACAAACTATCTTTTCAGCGGAAGTCATATCTTCATCTGTTGGCTTCATCATACCTGAATGATTATAAAACCTGCATTTGAAACACCTTATCCCTCCCTACTCTGCCTACTCCAGACACACACAAAGAAATTCTTCTTCTGCTGAGGAAAACTTATTATTTTAAGACCTAATTTGCCTGAAATAATCTTACTCTTTTTTCCTGATCTACCAAAAAATTATAATTCTTCTTTAAAACCATCCCTAACTTTCTAAAGACAAGTAGTAGCTGTCTCTTTTGAACCCCTGCAGTATAATATTAATACCTGAATGATGGCATTCGGCATACTGCATTGTAATAATTTACTTCTCTGATACATTTTTGCACTTAAGAACATTGCATTATTTACTTACTGGCATTCTAGTATAGAAACATCCCCTGGCTACTGATAGTGCTCAATAAATATTTACTATGCGAATTAATTGTTTTGGACAACTAAAACCTTTTTGGACCACCTTTGCTGAAAATGACATCTTCCTTTTCCCAAACTCTTTATCTATTCTAAGCCATTTGTTTGCCACTAAAGTAGATAATGTCTGATGTGTATATTTTATCTCTCACACCAGGTTGTAAATTGCCCGCTGTGTATTTTTGTAGGCTTAGTGTTCATCCCAGTGCTTGTACGTCTTAATAGCTGATCGATTGTCAGCCTCATTTACATGTAACAAGTAATCTAACTCCATTTAAATTCTTTTTTAGAATAGAACAAGAAATAAGCAAACACTTCAATAAAGTCTTGAGCATAAAATCCTTGACTATATATCCAAAGGACTATTTCATCATGATTCTTGGTGTCTTAGGTCAAACTCTTGGTTCTTTTAAAAGTTAGCTATACTGCCTGAATGTTAACTAAGCCTCTGACAGCATATGCATAATAAGATAATTGTCTGTGACAGAAAATGTGCAAGTTAGCACAAATATAAATAAATTATAATTTCTTGTTCAGGAATACCACCCCTGCAAGGATTACAAAGCGTCTAAAACTAGTGCAAGTAAAGGAATCTTCATAGAGAATTTACTAGAATCTCGTGGAAGCCAAGGATAAGAGTTACAGCTGAACTGAAACTAAGTTAGTAAATAATGTCAGGAACAATAGGAGTGGTGTTTTGCTCTCTCTCTCACTCTCCCTCTCCCTCTCCTATTCTCTCCTTTTCTCTTTCTGTCTCTCATCTCTTTGTCTTTGTTTTCTCATTCTTTTGCTTCTTTCTGCTGACAGCACTCTTGGCTTTTCATAAGTATTTATGCCTGTCAAATGCCACCCGACCTCCTGCACTTTTTAGTGTTCAGTGTGCACCCACATTGCTCTTTCTTGTGTCTCCTCATCAGTTTCCTCATCAAACAGGAAAAGTTTGGGTCAGACACATTCAAGGGTCCCTCATGTTGGACTGGGGGTTGCGTCCAGAGTTGCACATAATTCTAGAGTCACTCTTGGTTTCTCTATACTCCTTATACAGAAAGTTCTAAATCTTTGTACACAAATTTCATAAAAGTGAATTTGTTTTGATAAAACATTATGATCTGTGTTCCATGGCTTCTGAATACAATTCTTATTTCAGATTACGTATGCATGTTTGAGCCCTCATTTTCAGAACTGATCTGTATTTTTTTATTACTTTAGCTCTTTTTTTTGGCCGGGGCTGGGTTTGAACCCACCACCTCCAGCATATAGGGCTAGTGCCCTACTCCTTTTGCTCATGTTTTTTTATTCTAATAAAGTACTGATACCTGTAACTTTTGGCTAAATGCATGGGTTTTTCTACTTTAGAAGTACCACAGAGTTCTGCTTTTTAAAGATTTAGTTCTCTTAATTAAAAATACAGTTTGCCAAAAATGTAATACTTTTGAGGACATTGTGCCAGTGGTTCTCACCAGATATGTGGTCTAATTTGAGTCTCTCAAACCCTAATATGGCTCCCTTATCTCAAAAGATGAAAGATATTTGATAAGCGATAAAAATAATGTTCATAATATGATCTTGGGAAATGAATAATTGACTATTACTTGAAAATAATAAGTCAACGATATTAAAAGGAAATAAACCATCTTTCATGGTTGCAATCGCCTAAATTTGAATATCAAGTATCTAGATTGACGCTTTAATTATTTCCTTAGTCCAGAAAACATGGCTTACCTATCAGTAAGACCTACTCCTCTTGGGAAAAAAAAAAAAAAGATTTTAAATCAATGATTTGTGATAGGTTTTTCAATAATCCTTTATTTACGTTTCATTCTACAACTGAGGTATCTCTTGCCAAATGTATCTTCAATCAAAGACAAGTTTAACCCTTAGTTTTAGTGTCTATAGTTTAAAAAATGCAAAGTGACATAAACATTGATATCACAGTGTGTTTTTCTTTCTGTAACAGACAACTCAGAAGACCGAGTTCATGGCTGGTCAGAAAACTTTCTTTATTCAATAGTTCTAAGGTAACCTCTCTTTTACTATGCTTAAATTTATTAATAAAGCTAAAACAGTGCTCAAGTTAAAGGCCAAACCACCATTGTTTATAAGCTGTCTTCTAATTACTGAAAGTTCAAAATGATATGTTTAAATATAACTTTTAATTAAAAAACAAGCCTCTATGCCTACTTCATTAAGATATATCTAGTTAAGTGGTGGTATAATCCATTTTGCAGTTCAATAGGAGATAGTAATGAAAACTGACTTTAATTTCATGCAGCTGAATTATCTCACACGATTTTATGAGTCGCACAGATGTTGTTGTTGGCGCAGTAAGATGGTTTCTCTGAACACTCTCCTCTGCTGATGAGTTGCGCCTCTGTTAGATGGAACGCCTTAAACATAGCTGTGGCACAGCTGTAGACGTAAACGGTTTTGATGGTGTTTAAGTTCCACAGTATTTTAAGTGGCTCCTTAAGCCTCAATCAAATGGTTTTAAGTAATTAAGTCTATGCTTTTGTAGATGATTATTTATATCTTAAAGATTATATTCCGTGGCTACCTTATTGTCCCTTTAGAAGATGTAAACTTTTGTATCATAGTGTAATTTTTTTACTACTAAAAACAGGAAACAGAGGACTCCTGAATTCAAGATGAATACCAAGGAATATTTCTCGGATGAACTCCGATGGCATGATAAGTAGGTAATTATGCTGAAATGTTCCAACTTTAGAGCATCTCTTAACTGTCGTTTTAATTCCAGAGACATCTGCCCCCAAGACCCCGGAACCCAGACCGTCTTGTATTTACTCCCCTTCAGCTGACACTCAGTATTATTTGCTGAAAAGTCTTTGACTTTTTCTTGTCTTTGTACTCTGGGGTAAGTATGGGGAAAGAACAGAGAGAATGTAGGAGACACAGAAATCCTCTCCTCACCAGCAGGTGGCGTCTTTCAGGGAGACTCACTTTGGCCTTTCCTCGCGTCTCATTCTCCTCGTAAATTTTTAAAGAAACCACAGAGAGTGGGTAGATCTGTGTAGACTGTTGGATTACACATCCAGCTGTAGCTATGGCACTGTTAGTATTGTGAACATGAATCATCTCGTGTTTAGACGTTCTTTTTGGTAGTTTCCATAGATAACAAGTTACTCACGGAGCAACACCGTCTCATCACTAAGTTCCATTCACTCATTCTGTCTTCACATTGCCCTCCAGTCTCTCATATTAGAGTACCCAGAGTTTTCTTACGGCTTATTTGATAATCCCCTTTCCAAAAGAAAGACAAACAGAGAAAGAGCAGGAAACATAGCACACTGTTGTTTCCCATCCACAATTGAAAATAAATCTGGGCTTGGCGCCTGTGGCTCAAGTGGCTAAGGTGCCGGCCACATACACCCAAGGTGGCATAGGTTCGAATCCAGCCTGGGCCTGCCAAACAACAATGATGGCTGCAACCAAAATATAGCCGGGCATTGTGGCGGGCACCTGTGGTCCCAGCTACTTGGGAGGTGGAGGCAGGAGACTCGCTTGAGCCCAGGAGTTGGAGGTTGCTGTGAGCTGTAATGCCACAGCACTCTACCCAGGGGGGACAGCTTGAGGCTTTGTCTCAAAAAAAAAAAAAAATTAAAAAAAAGGAAAATATAAAGAAAAGAAATCTGAAAGCCAACAAAGAAGCGTGCCTGACTTTTTTTAGTGCTTAGTACTCTGAGACCAATGTCCAAAAAAAGTCCATACATAAGATTTCATACACAATATCTCTATTTTTTTTTTTACTTCTCTCAGATCTGTATATAAAAGAATTTATCTTTAGAAGTCACAAACCAAATGTTTAGCAAAACTCAGAGAAGGTTAAAATTTCCACACTTAAAAATAAGTGGAAAGGTTTGTAAAACCAGGTAAGATTGGACAGAAGTGAGGGAAAAAATTAAAGAAAAGCCATGTAGACAATGGCTCCTCCAGTAAGCAAATTTCAGTACGTGCTAGCCAAAAATACATCCCTGGAAAGTAAAGGGCTTATCCTACAGAGGTAATGGATAGCTATTCTTTCCAACAGTCAGCGGAGGAACAAAATTAGAAGTCTTCTAGACACAGCTTTTTATTCAAAGCGTCAGGGGAGGTCGGGCTACACAGAGAATTGCCGGAGAGCCACTTCTGCAGGAACCCGTTTAACAGGACGGATGGAGATCTTTAGACTGCATGGAAATCCCTACTAGTGGCTGGTTCTGGGAAATGCAGTCCCTTCAATGGTGAATTTAGAAGCATCATCTGATACAACATTGAAAAATACATCAAAGGGGAAAAAAACTACACAAAGCAGAAAATATAGCAATTGATTAATACTGAAAAAATACTGCCACAAAGTAGTTATAATATTGTGGCCAAGTATTTTGCCATGTATTAAAATAACTGAATGAAGTAATCACTCTTAGTAAAGAAGACTACTGGTCAGAAACACCTGATTTATAGGAATTGGTGCCAAGAAAACAGAAAGAGATAAAATATGAGCAGATAGTCTTGAGAAAGAAAAAGAGAGAAAGAAAGGGTTCCGACAAGAATGAATTTCAAGTGGTGTGCTCAGAGCAGGGGTGCTGAAGAATGACTCCTCTGTTTATTACACACCCAACAGGAATCTGGGGTCATTGTGATGAGGGGCACAAAGCTGGGCGCCTCCCTATGAACAAATCCCCTACACCTGCAGGAAAAGAAAAAAGTTACAACACATATGTGGTATGTATGTTTGAAAAATTGCTTGATAAAGTATTGAAAAATTTTTTAAAAAGAAAGAATATAAAATAAATAAATAAATTTAATGCTGCAAGAACACAAGGGCAAATACATTTTGTAAAAAACCAGAGTAAATGGCATTGAATCTGGAAATACATACAATAAAATGAAAAGGAAAAAAGAATTTTTAGAAAGAAAATCAAGCATGCCAAAGATAGGCAAAGGGAAGCCAACATAGATATAATTTCATCCCCAAAGTGAGCATAGAAGTGGAATAGAATAAATAGGGACTGGGAAAAATATTACTGTATAGCAAAATTGTGTGGTAATAGAGAAAGAAGAGGAAAGGGCGGGAAAGAAATATGCCATATCAGTATTACTCAGGGTAAGTAATTGATAGAAATTATCTTTAAAAACTTGTCATCAAAGAGAAAAGGTATCATTACTAAAGACAAGAAGGAAAAGAATCAAAATCTTTGAAAGCAGAATCAAAATATTTCACAATGAAAGAAAATACATAACTTGGCTCGGCACCTATGGCTCAAGCGGCTAAGGCGCCAGCCACATACACCTGAGCTGGTGGGTTCGAATCCAGCCGGAGCCCGCAAAACAACAATAGCTGCAACTGAAAAATAGCCAGTAGTCCCAGCTACTTGGGAGGCCAGAGGCAGGAGACTTGCTTGAGCCCAGCAGTTGGAGGTTGCTGTGAGCTATGATGCCACAGTACTCTACCCAGGGTGATAGCTTGAGGCTCTGTCTCAAAAATAAAGAAAATAAGTAAAAAAGAAAGAAAATACATAACACATAAACACACACACACAAAAAAAAAAACACAAAGCAAAGACATGTATTACAAGGAAAAGTTCTTTTAATAACAGTAATGAGAAAATACAAAATGTTTAAAAAGTAAGACTAAATGTGATTAATACTGGTAAATAAAAGTAAGGTAATTCATCTAAAGTTAAAAAAATATTTTCAGTCTAAGCAATTCTCTTGCCTCAGTCTCCCAAGTAACTGGGATCATAGGTGCCCACCACAATGCGTGGCTATTTTTTTGTTGTAGTTGTCATTGTTGTTTGGCAGGCCCAAGCCGGGTTCAAACCCATCAGTCCTGGTATATTTGGTGGGCCCCCTACCCACTGAACTGCAGGTGCTGAGCCTACACAGAACATAATTTGCAATGAAAAATGAATAAGATGGAAAATATAAAATGCATCTTTTATCATGAAATTTAAAAACACTTTCTCAAATCTCTGTTCCAATAAGAAAAATAAAGTAAAATTTTAGAACATAACGATAATAAATTTATCAAACAGTGGTAAAACTAAAATAGTACTTTTATTGAAAATTTTATTGTTGTATGTATTGATATTAATAAAAAAGAGTGAGCACACATTATTTATTTATATTTAAAATCTAACTTAGAAATTTAGTAAAAAGCCTATAACATAAGTTGAAGGAAAACAAAAAGGAAAGAAAAAATATAACTATGAAAATAATAAACATAATTAAAGAAACAAATAAGAATGAAATAATCCCAGTAGGTGCTGAGTGTGGTGGCTTCATGCCTGTAACTCTAGCACTTTGGAAGGCTGGGGTAGGAGGATCATTAGAGGCCAGGAGTTGACCCTGTTTCTGGAGAAAATTTTTAAAAATATCTCTGTACCATGGTGGAGTCATGTGGTCCCAACTACTCAGGAGGCTGTGACAGGAGGATTGCTTGAGTCTGGGAGTTTGAGGTTGCAGAGAATTATGATGATGAATGCTAGCCCAGGCAACAGAAGGAGACACTGTCTAAAAAACTATAAAGAAATAAAATAAAATCACAAAAGGAGTAGAAAGACTGGTCAGCGGTCACAAGCATTCAACCTCACATTGATATGTCCCTCAATGTAAAATATTAATTTGATTCCAATAAAAATACCAGCAAACATTTGTTAAGCTTAGAACAAATTTATTCTAAGGTTCCTTTGGAAATGAAATGCAAGTGAGAACAGTAAGAATAAATTTGAAAAAGGATTTATTTTTCAGAGATTTCAGGGGATTAAATTGCTATGCAGTTGTTTGGAAAACATTATTTTTCCACATATTGCTGTGAAATTTTGTCAAAATTGATTTTAAGTGAAAAGTATGGCAAACAATGTGAAAAGAAGGATAGCAGCATTGCATAAACACTGAAAAAAATATAACAAGACACCAAAACAGGGATTATCATACAGTTAAAATGGTAACCAGTTTGGAAGTTGAATAGAGGGGTAACTAACTGGATGGGTGAAAAGTGTTTACTGTATTTTTTATATATATTTGTGCTTTTGAACCATGAACCTTATGAATATGTTACCTATAATTTATTTATATCTTGCCACATTTACAGTGATTCATGACAACCACATCAAGAGATATTTTAAGGATGAAATATTTTTATCTATTTAAATGTCATTAGCTTTCTACATAGTTTTTAATCTTTAATCGCAGTCATTTTACTTTAAATTTCATCATTAGTGCAAATAAAAATGAATCCATGACATTAAATGAAGCAAATGTGAATTTTTGAAGCCGTGGATTTTTCATCATTGTAATTATTATTGGAGGAAAATTAGTTCTTTAAATTCCTGGCAACATTAGTCACATCTACGCTTTTATACACACACGTTTATCTCACCTAGTCTTCTTGGTATGAAATTGTCATCAATCATACAGAAAATAACTTGGAAGAGATAAATGGATATATTTACAAAATAATGTTATTATCTAAATTTACACAGAAAAATTGACATTGTTTTGGGATTAAGTATTTAAGAAAAAATATTTGTCAGTATAGCAATTGAACCTACTTAAATGTATTATGAATAATTATTCTTCACTCGCTCTTTAATATGCATAGTTTTACATACTAATATCATTTCCTTTCTAAGAGGAGGATATGTAGACATTACAATCAACTTTGTATGTAACTTGTGAGCTCAGATAACCATTAAAACCCAGAGGCCATAGATGAGTCGCCCAACTTCTTTCCAACCCCATCCAGCCACCTCTCTGACACTATCTCCTTTCTCTCTTTATGACTCACTCTGCTTCGGCTCACCGGCCTCCTCGCTTCCCTGCTAACACAGCAGGGGTGCTTTGTCCTTGCTATTTCTGCTGCGTGGAATGCTCTTCGCCATATCCTCATGGCACACATGCTTACTACCTTTACATTCTGGTGAAAACACCTAAAACACTAAGATAACAATCTGAATGAATGTTTAAGTGCTGAAATATGTTAAGAAAGAGTTTAGGAAATATGGTTAATGCTTATACTTCTTATATTAGACACATTTAATATGAATCTAAATTTAGATATTGCAATGGCTTTTTATCATCAGGCAAATCTCTGCTTTAAAAAAAAGCTATACAATATAGTTGTTCACAATATAATATAATTGTTACAATTGTAACATTATAATCCCAAAATATATCCTATAGATTCTTAGGAAACAGCAATCTTCTCTCTTGTTGCTAAATAGGAGATATTCCTTTGTGTTTCAAAATATCTCTAAATAATCAAGATAACAAATACTTGCTTAAAACAACTATTTTGGGTAGAAGTTTCTTTTTTCATTTATTTTATTTTTTTATTAAATCATAAACACATAGATCATGTATACAATAATGCATTTATGGGGTACAATGTGCTGATTTCATATAGAATTAGGAATGCTTACATCAGACTGGTTAATATATACCTCATCTCATTTACTTAGTTATTGTTAAGACATTTATACTCTATACTAATATATCTGACATGTACCCTTGCATTAGACACCATTGGTGTGATCCCACCACTCACCCTTCTTTGATCTGACCTTCCCCCTGCCTTCCTGTCTCCCCCTCCTCCCTACTTCATCTTGGGCCATAGTTGTGATCTATTCTTCATATGAAAGTATGAGTGATTGTAAATTGATTTCATCATAGTACTGAGTACATTGGATATTTTTCCTTCCATTCTTGAGATACTTTACTAAGAAGGATATGTTCCAGCTCCATCCACGTAAAGCGTAAAAGAGGTAAAATCTCCATTTTAAAGGCTGCATAATATTCCATGGTATACATATACCACAATTTATTAATCCATTCATGGGTTGATGGGTACTTGGGCTTCTTCCATGACTTGGCTATTACAAATTGAGCTGCAATGAATAATCTGGTGCAAATATCTTTTTTGCAAAGTGATTTTTGGTCTTTTGGGTATACTCCTAGTAGAGGAATTGCAAGATCCAATGGCGGGTCAATTTTTAGATCCCTGAGTGTTCTCCAAACTTCTTTCCAAAAGGAATGTATTAGTTTGCATTCCCATTACTTTCTTCTTAAGAGCTGGAGTTTCAAAGGTGTAGTGGCTCAGGAGGGAGAGATGGGGGGAGGATCACTTAAAGGCCAGGAGTTTGAGACCAGCCTAGGTGATTCCATCTCTAAAAACATTTTAACTGTTAGCCAAGTATGGTGGCACATGCTTATAGTCCCAGCTATTTCACAGACTGCAGGAGAATCACTTACATCCAGGAGTTCAAGAGTACAGTGTATGATTGCAGCACTGCACTCCAGCTTGAGAAGCTGAGCAAGATTTTGTCTCTAAAAATATAAAAATGAAAAAATATATAGAGTTTTTATCTGTTTCCCAGGCTAGTCTCAGACTCCTGGACTCAATCAATCCTCCTGCATCAACCTCCAAAGTTACTGGGACTACAATCATGCATCACCATCCTCAGCTTACAGTATAGATCTTAATTTAGCAGATTGTGAATCTAATTCCAATGAAACTTAGACATGTTATTCCTACTAGCTCTCATCTCTTTGTGCTATTTTGTTATATATATTTCATCTCTCTCTCTTCCCCCCATATATATATTTCAAACACATTAGGTATATATTATGCCTTTTTATATTAACATCTTATTTAGCATTTTCTTCTTCTCTTCATTTTTTTTCCCTGTAGATTAAAGTTGCCATATGGTCTCATTTCCTTTTTCTAAAACAGCTTTATTCCCACTTGCCTTTTTAATGCTGTTATTATCAAATATATTACATTTCTACATGTTAGACGCCCAGTAATACATATATACACACACATATGTATATATACATATTTACACACATATATACAATACACATATATGTATGTAATGTAATTGCTTTTTAAAACAGTTAAGAGAAGAATAAATATGCATTTATACTAGCTTTCATAATTACATAGTTACTTTTATTGGTGCTCTTTATTTTTTTCATTTGAATATTTGATTATTAGTGGACTGTTATTTTTCTTTGATCACTTTGGATACATGATCCTACTGCCTTCTGGCCTCTATTTTTTTTTTGGGGGGGGGAACACACATTTTTAATTGATTATTTTTACAACCCTACTAAGGTAAAATTAAGTACAATAAAACAGCACTACAAAGTGATTGGTTTTGATATCTAGTCACACTCATTAAGCCATCACCACAATTGAGATAGTAAGCAG
>CAUYTI010139707.1:0-12328 GCA_963575145.1 Galago senegalensis | reverse complement strand
TTAAAAAATATATTGATAAGGAAAAGGTTAAATCTTGGGCATCAGCAAAAATCACAATAGAGAACAAATGGTTAGAAATATTTCATCATTTTGAAACAAACCATGTTCCATACAATAATGCACTAAAAACTGTGGGATATGCGCTGTCCTTACCAGGAACTAATGCTGCGCTGTGACTGAATGCATTTTTCCTATGGTAAATAAAGTGTGGACATCAGAAAAATCATAATTAAGTGTTGAGACTTTGAAACCCATTTTATGTATGAAATATAATTTAACAAATTCTTGTGAAAAATTTCATGACCTTTTAAATGACAGCAATCTACTAAAAAAATAATTCACTCAAATGAGAAATACGCCAAAGAATAAAATAATACTATACATAATTTTTAATGCATTATATTTGTAAATTTTACTTAAGTTGAAATTTTAAAAATGCATTACAATACTATTTTTGCATTCTATGAAAATTTTTGTTGCTCCATATAGACCAAATTTTTAATTAAGAACCCCCCACCAGTCAATGGTGTCCCACTTTACCAATGTTAAAATCTGGTCACCTTAATCAAGAGCAAAGACTTCTGTTTCTTTGGCCCCTAGGAAGAGTTTTGTTTTGCTCAGACTAAGGCCATTTCAAGACCTAAACTCTGAGACAAGGTAATTTGAAGCAAAGAAGGCAGTGAGAAGGAGAAAGGAGGGCAAGGAGGTGAACAAGAAGAAAGAACACATGAAGAGGAACCAGAAAACAGAAAAATTCAGGCAACATGAAAAACCATAACAGAGGAACTCCCCCAAGGGATCATGAGGCAGCTACTGCAGAAGACTCTACCTATAAAGAATTAATGGACTTGATAGAAAGGGAATTTAAAATATGGATGATAAAGACAATAAAAAGAATGGATGAGAAAATGGAAAGACAGAACCAAAAGTCAGACAAGACATATGTAGAATATAGAAACGATATGGCAGAGATTAAGGAAATTAAGGAGACAATCAGGGAATGTTAAAATGCACTAGAAAGTATCAAAAATAGATTAGATCATGAAGAAGGAATAACCTCAGACCTAGAGGACAAACTTCTCAAGTTAACCCAGATAGTTAAGGAGGCAGAAAAGAAGAGAGAGAAATTAGAACAGGTGCTTAGATAACTATAAGACTCCATGAAGCATTCAAGCATACAACTAATAGGGATTCCTGAAGGGGAAGAAGATTGTCCCAAATAAATGGAAGCCCTCCTGGAGACTATCATAAATGAAAACATCCCAAGTTTTACAAAAGACCATGACACACTCCTTTCAGATAGATATCAAACCCCAGGTCATCTCAACTCAAACAGAGCCTGCAGAAGACACGTTGTAATAAACCTGTCCAAAGTCAAGATGAAAGAAAAAATTCTGTAAGCAGCCAGGACTAAGCGCCAACTGACCTATAGAGGCAGAGTCATTAGGAGGACAGCAGACTTTTTAACTGAAACCTTTCAAGCATGGTCATCCACCTTCAACATTCTTAAACAAAACAATCTCCAGCCCAAAATTCCGTATCTTGCTAAACTAAACTTTAAAATTGATGGAGAAATCAAATCTTTTGCAGATATACATGCACTGAGGAAATTCGCCATAAGACCAGCTGTACAGGAAACACTTAGACCTATGCTCAACAGTGACCATTACAATGGACCATCAGCAAAGTAGATACCCAGATGCTAATGGTCAAAATTTAGCTTCCACAATGGTGCAAAGGATAAAACTACACAAGGGACTTTCACAAAATAAGATGAATAGAACACCACACTTATCAATTCTTTCAATAAATGTCAATCAACTGAATTCACCACTGAAGAGGCACAGGCTGGCTGATTAGATAAAAAAGCATAAGCCATCCATATGCTGTCTCCAGGAGACACACCTAGCCTTGAAGGACAAATCAAGACTCGGAGCTAAGGGATGGAAAATAGTACTTCAAGCTAATGGAAATCAGAAGAAAGGAGGGGGTCACAATCTTATTTTCAGATTCAAGCAAATTTAAAGCAACTAAAGGTAAAAACGACAAAGATGGACACTTTATACTAATCAAAGGAACAATACCACAAGAAGACATTTCAATTTTAAATATTTATGCACCCAATTTAAATGCTCCCTGATTTATGAAACAGACCTTGATGGGTCTGAGCAACATGATATCCCATAACAACATAATAGCTGGAGACTTTAACACCCCTCTGACAGAAATGGACAGATCCTTTAAACAAAATCTAAACAAAGATACTTAAAATGTGACCCTAGAACAAATGAGATTAATAGACATATACAGAACACTCTATCCCAAAGCTAAAGAATATGCATTTTTCTTGTCAGCCCTTTGCGTACTCCAAAATTGACCACATCCTAGGATATAAATAAAACCTCAGCAAAATTAAAAGAATAAAAATTATGTCTTCTCAGACCATAAGGCAATAAAGGTAGAATTCAACCACAACAAAAATGTTAATCCCCACACAAAGACTTGGAAATTAAACAACTTTACACTGAATGATAGTTGGGTTCAGGAAGAGATAAAAGAGGAAATTGTTAAATCCCCCAAACATAACAACAATGAAGGCACAAGTCACCACAGACTATGGAACACAGCAAAAGCAGTCTTAAGAGGGAATTTTATCACATTAAATGCCCACATTTGAAAAACAGAAAGAGAGCACATCAACAAACTCATGGACCAACTTATGGAATTGGAAAAAAGAAGAACAATCTAATCCCAAACCCAGAAGAAGAAAAGAAATACCCAAAATTAAATCAGAGATTAATGAAGTTGAAAACAAAAGAAACATTCATAGACTTAAAGAAACAAAAAGTTTATTTTTCAAAAAAAGAAGTAAAATCAATAAACCTTTGGCCAGATTAACTAGAAACAAAAAGTAAAATCTCTAACAACCTCAATCAGAAATCATAAAGGAGAAATAACAACAGATGCCACACGGATACAAGAGATCATCTCTGAGTACTACAAAAAACTCTATGCCCAGAAATTTGACAATGTGGAGGAAATGGATCAATACCTGAAATCACCCATACCCTAGACTTAGTCAAGAAGAAATAGATCTCTTGAACAGACTGATTTCAAGAACTGAGATTGAAGAAATCATTAAAAGTCTCCCAACAAAACAATGCCCTGGTCTAGATGGCTTCACACCAGAATTCATTCAAACCTTCAAGGAGAGCTTAAATCCATACTGAAGAAATTATTCCAAAAAATTGAGAAGGAAGGAATCTTCCCCAACATATTCTAGCAAACATCACCCTAATATCAAAACAAGGAAAAGACTCAAATAAAAAGGAGAACTTTAGGCCCATCTTGTTAATGAATATAGATGCAAAAATGCTCAATAAAATCCTAGCCAATAGATTTCAGCTACACATTAAAAAAAATCATTCATTGTGATCAAGTAGGTTTCATCCCAGGATGCAAAGTTGGTTTAATACAGCAAGTCCATAAACGTAATACACCATATCAACTGAAGCAAAAACAAAAACCACATGATCCTCTCAATAGATGCAGAAAATGTATTCATAAAATTTATCACCCTTTCCTAATTAGAACACTTAAATAAAGGCATAGGTGGCACATTTCTGATTAAAGCCATCTACAACAAATGCACAACTAATGTTATACTGAATAGAGTAAAACTGAAAGCTTTTCCACTTAGAACTGGAACCAGACAAGGTTGTCCTCTATCGCCACCAATATTCAACATAGTGCTGAAGTTCTAGCCAATATAATCAGGCAAGAGAAAGAAATAAAGGTCATCCAACTGGATGCAGAGAAGGTAAAACTCTCACTCTTTGCCAACAATATGATCTTTTACTTAGAGAACCCAAAGACTCAGCCACAAGATTCCTGGAAGTGATCAAAAACTACACTAATGTCTCAGGATATTAAATCAATGTCCACAAATCAATAGCCTTTGTATATGCCAACAACAGCCAAAATAAGAAGTTAATCAAGGACTCAGTGCCCTTCACAGTAACTTCAAAAAAAAAAA
Organism: Galago senegalensis; assembly: GCA_963575145.1. Taxonomy (NCBI): domain Eukaryota; kingdom Metazoa; phylum Chordata; class Mammalia; order Primates; family Galagidae; genus Galago; species Galago senegalensis. The sequence continues at coordinate 8,292 of CAUYTI010139707.1, read as the reverse complement.
AATGAAATACCTAGGAATATGCATAGCAAAAGAGGTAAAGGACCTCTGCAAAGAAAATTATAAAACCCTAAGAAATAGCAGAAGATATTAACAAACGGAAGGACATACCATGTTCATGGCTGGTAAGAATCAACATAGAGAAAATGTCTATATTACTCAAAGCAATCTACAAATTCAATGCAATCCCCATCAAAATACCATCATCGTACTTTCAAGATTTGGAAAAAATAATTCTTTGTTTTGTATGGAACCAGACGAAATCCCATATATCAAAGGCAATTCTTAGTAATAAAAACAAACCTGGGGTTATCATCCCACCAGACTTAGATTATACTACAGGGCAATAGTGATCAAAACAGCATGGTATTGGCACAAGAATAGAGACATAGACATTTGGAATCAAATAGAAAACCATGATATTAAACTAACATCTTACAGCCACCTGATCTTTGATAAAACAAACAAGAACATACACTGGGGGAAATAATCCTTATTCAATAAACGGTGTTGGGAGAACTGGATAAACACATGTAAAAGACTGAAACTGGACCCACACCTCTCATCACTTACAAAAATTGATTCAAGATGGATTAAAAGATTTAAATCTGAGGCATGCAACAATAAAAATCCTCAAAGAAAGTGTGGGGAAAACACTTGAAGATCAACCAGGGGAAATATTTTATGATAAAGACTTCCATGGCAATTGCAACAACAAAAAATAAACAAATGGGACTTAATTAAACTGAAAAGCTTATGTATAGCTAAGGAAACAACAACCAAAGCAAACAGGCAACCTTCAAAATGAGAAAAGATATTTGCATATTATGAATTGGACAAACACTTGATAACTAGGTTCTATAGAGAACTCAAATTAATCAACAAAAAAAGATCCAACAATCCCATATATCACTGGGCAAGATCAATGAATAGAAACTTCTCTGAAGAAGATAAGTGAATGGCTAACAAACATGAAAAAATGCTCATTGTCCCTGATCATCAGAGAAATTCAAATCAAAACTACCCTGAGATATCACCTAACTCCAGTGAGAATGGCCCTCATCACAAAGTCACAAAGCTACAGATGGGAGCACTTTTACACTGCTGGTGGAACTGCAAACTAATACAACCTCTTTGGAAGGAAGTATGGAGAATCCTTGAAGAACTCAACTAGACCTCCCATTTGGTCCTACAATTCCATTACTGGGCATCTACCCAAAATAAAAAAAAAAAAATGCTTTTACCATAGGACACTTGCACTAGATTGTTTATCGCAGCTCAATTTAAAATTGCCAAAATGTGGAAACAGCCTAAATACCCACCAATCCAAGAATGAATTAACAAGCTGTGGTATATGTATACCATGGAATATTGTTCAGCCACTAAAAAATATGGAGACTATATATCTTTGGTACTAACTTGGATGGAGGTGGAACGCATTCTTCTTAGTAAAGCATTACAAGATGGAGGAGCAAGAATCCAATGTACTCAATTGTAATATGAAGACCATAGATGAGCTAATACAAGGGGGAAGTAAAGGAATGTGTAAGTGGGGAGAGGTAAAGAAGGAGGAATATGGGGGATTCACGGTATATGGAACACCTCTTGGGGGCAAGACACAATTATAAGAGGGACTTTATCTAACAAATGCAATCAATGTAACCTAATTCTTTGTATCCTCAATGAACCCCAAACAATAAAAATAAATAAATAAGACACAGGAAAAAACAAGAACAAAAACATTTATATTAAATCATGAAGAATAATCTTTTAGCAACCATGTAATGCTCAGCTGCCTTATAAAGACTTTAACTTTGATAGTTGGAGGAGACTGTAAGCCAGTAACCATGACACTTTCCATGACTTTTTCATACAGTTTTCCAAAAGGGCATGCAAATAATTTCAAAAAATTAATGTACCTAAAACAATCAACAAATTTGCATTTATTTGTTGCTCCCCAAAAAGCCATTTCAGTGCAATTCTGTCTGGTGAATAGGGCAAAAATCACCATGATATAACTTTATAAATTTAAAATAACTTTGCCTTAAAAATAGTGTTAAGCCAAAATAATCTTGAAAAAGAACAAGTTGGAGGTCTCAAACTTCCAGATTTTGAAACTTATTACAAAAACATAGTAATCAAAACAATGTGGTATTGACATAAAGACAGACATATAGGCCAATGGAAGAGTAGAGAGACACCAGAAATAAACCCTCACATGTACAGTTAATTAATTTTTGACAGGATTCCAAGATTAATGAAGAAAAGTCTTCCAAAAAATGGTGCTGGGAAAAAATGGATATCTATGTGCAAAAGGATAATATTGTATGCTTACTTGACACCATATAGAAAAATTAATTTGAAATGTATCAAAGACCTAAATGTAAGAGTTAAAATGATAAAAGTCTTTGAAGAAAACATAGGAAGAAAGCTTCGTAACACTGAATTTGGCAAGGATTTCTTGGATATGACACCAAAAGCACAGGCAAGAATGAAACAGCAACCCAAGGAATAAGAGAAAAGATTTGGAGATTGTGTATTTGGTAAGAGGTTAATATCCAGAATATACAGATAACTCCTACAGCACAGTAACAAAAAAAAAGACCTTAAATAGAAATTTCTTCAAAGATGATATACAATGGTGAATAAGTATATGATGAGATTCTCACCATCACTAACCACAAGGGAAATGGAAATCAAACCCCCAGGGAGATGCCAACTCAAGCTCATTAATATGCACTTAAAAATGTATATACAACAAATGTTAGTAAGGATGTGGAGACGTGGAAATATTTGTGCACTGCTGGTGGGAATGTAAAATGGCACCACCACTATGGAAAACAGGATGGTGGTTTCTCAAAATATAAAATATAGAATAACCATATGATCCAGTGATTCCACCAATGGATACCTACCCAAAAATAATTGAAATCGGGGTCTCAAAAAGATATCTGCCTACTCATAACAGCATTACCTACAGTAGCCAAAATGCAGAAGCAACCCAAGTGTCCATCGGCAATGGAATGAGTAAAGCCAATGTGGGATATACATATGCAAAATGAAATACTATTCATTCTTAAAAAGGAAGAAAATTATGGCACATGCCACAACATTGATGAAGCTGGGGGATATTAACATGAAATAAGCCTGTCACAAAAAGACAAACACTGTTAAATTTTAGCTTCTGTCAGCTACCTAGAGTACTCAAATTTTAGAGATACAAAGTAGAATAGTAGTTTTTAAGAGCTTAGGGCAGGTGTCCTCAAACTACGGCCTGTGGGCCACATGCAGCCTGCCTAGGACATTTATCCAGCCCACCTGGTGTTTTTGCTGCTGCTGCCTGTCCTGCTTAGCAGCCGACTCATCCCGGGGCCTGCAGTCCAGCCTTCCAATGGTCTGAGGAACAGTGAACTAGACCCCTGTTTAAAAAGTTTGAGGACCCCTGAGCTAGGGGAAGGAGCAATGGGGAGTTTTTAATGGATATAAAATTTCAGTTTTACAAGTCAAGAAGAGTTCTGGAAATCGGTTGCACAACAATGAGAATGTACTTAATGACTCGACACCACTGAATCGTTATTTTATATTTAAAAGTAGACGTATATCCAAAAGTAGTCAAGATGGTAAGTGGGATGTTATATGTATAAATTCGAAAATAAAAAAGAGAGCATTAAAGGGATTTGAAAAAGATCAACAAGGGCTCCTTCAGCCATATTTCCTTTTCAAAGCTCATATGCTGTGGTTTAAGACAGGAAAGGCAAACAAATTCCAATTCATGGACTGGCTCCCACCTCTGATTGGTAGCTCTGGCACATCCCAGTAGGGTTCGTGGAGATGCTGTGCTGTCCGCTTTGGCATTGAGAGGAGTAAGCGGCAGCCTGCATACCAAATATTTGCCATCCGTGGTTTACAGTAACCACTGTCACCACAGTCTGTCCTTATGAACAACATAAATACTTGGGACGAATTTCCTAAAAAACTTCCCACTATAGGAACAATAGGAATTGAGTCACCACCATGAACTTCTCACTTCTCTTCTTCAAAGAGCAGCACTCTCACTTCTCCTGGTTGGGCAATGGAATAACATTTAGCCCAACCGTTTTGCTTTCTTGTGACCGTGATGGTCACCCCTTCCAAGAAAACACAAAATCTTCATCTCATTTATGCAACCTCCTGAATTGTTAACATATGAGGAGGCTTCTGCCAAATCTTACCTTCCTCTCAGAGGCTACCTGGGGTAGTTAGACCTGAAACAGCACTGACTCTCAGACCTCTGATCACCTGCAAACTGCTGTTGCTGAAACACCAATGTTAGCACAGAAGACAAAAGACTGTCGAAGACTTTTACATGTTTTGCTATTATGAAAACTTTAAAGCAATTGTTATTAAAAGTGTTTGTAAAATAGAACCTTGTAAAATACTTTTCAAGAACATTTGTGGTCCACGAAAATGATAAGCATTTATGCATTTGTTCATGTGCTTGTAGACATATGGCTTAGGCCAAGTGAATTACAAGTTCAATGTCACCAAGAGTCACATGTCTAACATAAAAACAAGAAGCTGCCATGATACATCTAGATCAAAGGCGTGAACTATTCATTCTGGAATCCAAAGGTTCAGAAAAGTTAACAGGCAATCATTATCAAGGGACCAGAAATTAGGCATATTTAAAATAGCTGGCCCTGTAACACTACAGCTTTATATTCAAAGAGATTTATATTCAAAGATTTTCATTGCAACATTATTTATAACTTGAAACAACATAAATATCAAGCAAAATGGAACTCAAAGTATGAGAGGATAAGATACCACATTAAAATGTATTTTCCAGCTCGGCACCTATGGCTCAAGTGGCTAAGGCGCCAGCCACATTCAAATCCAGCCCAGGCCCACCAAACAACAATGATGGCTGCAACCCAAAAAAAAAAAAAAAATAGCCAGGCATTGTGGCGGGCGCTGGTGGTCCCAGCTACTTGGGAGGCTGAGACAGGAGACTCGCTTGAGCCCAGGAGTTGGAGGTTGCTGTGAGCTGTGATGTTACAGCACTCTACCCAGGGGAACAACTTGAGGCTCTGTCTCAAAAAAAAAAAATGTATTTTCCAAGAAGATATTAAAGAACCAAAAAAAAAAAAAACCCATAATGAGGAGAGAACATGTGTAGAGAAAACACAATATTGAGGTTTAGCCAAAGAAGACATCAGAGAGCCCAGGTGGCCAAGTTCAGAGAAAGTCAGAGAAAACTAGAGACACAGACAATATCTAAATTTTAATACCCCAACTTATTAATAGTAATCTCTGGAGGAGATTTTGTCATGTTTTAAAATATTTTATACCTTGCAACAAACAGCTCTAATTAATATGAATTTGTAAGTGATGTAAAAGCACAGAAAGTGAGATTTGCAGTTAGAATAGTTCCACCCAAGGACAGACAGTCATAGCAACAACTATTTTCCTTATTCAGTTCAATTCAACCTCCTAAACGATGAGAATTAAATTATGTCTGGGAAGCTACAAAGAAGAATAAGACATTGTTCCTATCCAAGAAAAGAAAGAAAGAGAGAGAGAGAGAGATTCCTAGGTTGGCTACAAATAACAAATTTTAAAGGCATCTTAAAATTTTACCACACTCCCCCAACCATAAAAATCTGAAAAGCAAAATGGATAACAACCTAACAAATTGATTAAGGGGAAAAGACTATTTTGTTACAGTTCTGCAAGCCAGGGATAAGGGGAAGAGATGGGATTTCTAATAAAAATCAGGCACCATAACCTCCAGACCAAATTATAAATTATAGAGTCCAAACACCGAGTCTAACAGATAGATATCAAACTGTCAGCTTCAAAACTAATAAAAAACAATATGAACATACCCAGTTACTTCGTTCTTGAAACACTTAGAGTAAAAGTAAAAATATTAGGCCAAAAATGTTACTCTAACTAACATAGGTCTCTTCACATGAAAACAAGAGAAAAGCAGTTTCTACCCCTTCTTCACAAATGAGTATCACCTCCTAGTAGATTTTTAAATGCTAACAATAGTAGCTCTGATGGGGGGAAGACAGTATTACATTAGATACTAGACTCACAGTAAGAGTTTTTGCTAACGGTGCTTCAACTACTTAAAACTACTCAGTAAATAAAAGTCCGTCCTCTTCCTCTCTGGGAGCCTTGTTTGTACATTTATAAAAAGACATAACACTCCGTCTCGCAGAGCTGTTTTGAGGACCCGCAGACTGTGGGCACGAGAGTGCTTCACATATGCAGTAGTGCTCCACCCTGCGTTTTTCCAAATCTGCTAAGCACATCACTTGAAAGAATGACATTTTAGTTCCCTTATTCAGACAGAGTGAGTAAGCCACTAATTTGCTCTAAAATCTCTGTGCTTGAAACAGCTTATGTTACTGAAAATGCTTTCACAAGGACATTTCCTTCTGGAATAGCGGCCAGGAAACTTCCCAGCAAATGGAACGGTCCACATCCAGGTGACCTGAAACCCGAGACAGAAAGACACACGGGCAAGTGTGAGTCACAACCCATGGCCTGCAGTTGCGTCTTGCTGCTACTGTAGCTTATGTGATAAATCATCAACTAGAGGAATATAAACACTGGTTACACAAACAAATTCCATTTAAGAGTTTCTTAATGAACCTTTAACAAGTTACATGTGGGCTGTAAATGCCTTGCAGGCTACCTCAAAGTGTTTGCTCTCAGGGCAAAAGAAAAGAGAGAGAGAGAGAAAAGAAAAATGCATCAGTTCCCCTCATTTTATGATCCAATTCATCAGCAAAATGCAACCACAACTATCAGTTGAAGGAAAACACTATTTCCAAAGGAAAAGGGGGGGGAATACATCTTCCATTGATCAGGAAATGGAGAAACTGGGGAAGTGTACGTCTCTAGATTAGGCCAGAAAGGAACAAAAGAACAGTGATGTGATTGTTAGGAAAATGATCATTTATGAAAACTCAGAACTTTTCCACTTACCACACATGGCATCGTAATCAAAGTGACACTTTTCCTTTCCTCATGGTTTGACCTTTAAAATTAGAAGGTTTTCCTCTTCAAACTTTTTCTTTATTGGCTGAGATTTAAAATACACACTCACACACACACACACACACACACACACACACGAAGCATTTGACTTGGAAGGAAAAACGATAAAGGTCTCGATTTGTATAATGAAAGGCTAGATAACAAGAGGCAGGGAGGCCTACAATTTTTCCACCCTGACCAGATGGGCCCACAGCACTTCCACGTTCTGATAATGGGAAGCACAGAGTCAAAATAGGCAGGTCATGGGAGCAGTAAAACCAGCTTTATCAAAATATTTACCAGATGGTGTCTATGTCTACCACTTCAAAGTACTTACACTGTCGGGATGCGACAGGCAGATTCGTTTATTCTGTGAATGTCCTCATTCGGGATTCTTTGGTCCACACAGCCCATGCTTCTGACCTCAGAGAAATGTAGGAAACAGCCAGGCACCAAATAGCAGCAGGTGGCCCCTGGGGGACCACAGTGGAAAGGGCCACCAGGATGGAGCCCCCCAGCCCACAGAAGTGCACACACCTAGAGAAAACACCCTGCCTTGTGCGTCCAGGCATGCTCATGGTATTTGCTGACTTGACTTTGCTTTGGGAAAAGCTTTATGTACATGTCTAAAAAGAAAAAAAAAAAAAAAGCTCCTCTCCTTCAAAACAAAAATCCCTCAGCTGGAGGTCTAGAAGACCCTTCCAATAAAATCTTGCAGACCAGCAACTTTGACCACCACCAGCCAGCTGCCTGTTTTCTCTACACCCTGACTTTTCCAGCACGGCTTTGCTGTCTTCAGAAGATCAGCATGAAACTAGGATCAGAGGTCCTTCCTCAGGCAAAACTACTTGAGACTTTTTTGCTGGAGTGTCCTCTCCATAAAATGCTTTCCTAGCATGTGGTAGTGTTATGGAAAAGATTTCATTCATTCCCAGAAGTAAAGCAGGCATAGCAGAGCCTGACCCAAAGTGAGCGTTCTGTCCGAGTGAGACGTCATGGTGCAGACGTATGCTCATTTGTCCACAGGGAGTTTTCACCATATTTTATATGCCAGGCAATGCTTCCGATACAAAAATACAATAATTACTGACATCTGTTAAGCACCTACTACATGGCTCAACACCTGTGGCTCAAGCAGCTAAGGCGCCAGCCACATACACCTAAGGTGGCGGGTTCGAATCCCCAGCCCAGACCCGCCAAACAACAATGATGGCTGCAACCAAAAAATGGCCAGGCATTGTGATGGGCGCCTGTAGTCCCAGC
>CAUYTI010139705.1:0-39343 GCA_963575145.1 Galago senegalensis | reverse complement strand
AGTCTCCTGCCTCAGCCTCCCAAGTAGCTGGGACTACAGGTGCCCGCCACAACGCCTGGCCATTTTTTGGTTGCAGCCATCATTGTTGTTTGGCGGGCCCAGGCTGGGGATTCGAACCCGCCACCTTAGGTGTATGTGGCTGGCGCCCTAGCCGCTTGAGCCACAGGCGCTGAGCCTCAATGAAATATTTTTAAAGAGAGCAAGATCCCTATTTCAGTTTTCTATCTCTCCTTGAAAATAAACGCAATTGAAATTTAGCCAGTCACTGATAAATCAGTTCATTTCTAGAAGTCTGGCTCTATTTTTTGTATAGAAATTGGTGTGAGCACAAACAAGTATAAAATTTATTTTCACCCTGAATTAACTATAAGCAGTTATATAACAGGTTTTAAGTATGCCAGTAATTTAATCCAACAATGTTTTTATGCACGATCGATCTAGGCTACACATTTTATGCATGGCATCTTATTCTACTTTAGAAATACTTTTTTTGTCTTTATTTTAGGTTAATATGAGGTTACAAACAACCAAGTCAAAATATTTGATGTTGTTAGGTAGAGTCCCTCTCCTGGTTATGTCTCACACTAAAATAGTGTACACCCCACACCGTGCCCATTCAGTGGGAGCATCCTACCTCCCTTCTCATCTCTTGTTACCCCTCCCCACAACTTGACATGAGGGTTTCTCCTATGTGGGCATGCATTAGGTCATCAACTGGCTTCCTATTAGTATTGAGTACATTGGATAATTGCTTTTCCATTCTTGTGATACTTTACTAAGAAGAATATGTTTCAGCTCCATCCAGGATATTGCAAAAGATGTGAAGTCACCATCTTTTCATGGCTGAATAGTATTCCATGGTGTGCATGTACCACAATTTTTTAATCCATTCTTGAATTCATGGGCATTTAGGTTGTTTCAACATCTTGACTATTGTAAATTGAGCTGTGATAAACAGGCAACCCATATGTCCTTATAAAATGATTTTTTTCTTCCGGATAGATGCCTACTATTGGGATTGTGGGTCAAAAGGGAGGTCTAATTTGAGTTCTTTGAGGATTCTCCATACTTCCCATACTTCTTTCCAAAGAGGCTATGAATAAAAAAAATTTTTTTTTGAGACAGAGCCTCAAGTTGTCCCCCTGGGTAGAGTGCTGTGGCATCACAGCTCACAGCAACCTCCAACTCCTGGGCTAAAGTGAGTCTCCTGCCTCCGCCTCCCAAGTAGCTGGGACTACAGGTGCCTGCCACAGCACCTGGCTATTTTTTGGTTGCAGCTGTCATTGTTGTTTGGCAGCCTGAGCTGGATTCGAACCCGCCACCTTAGGTGAATGTGGCTGGCCCCTTAGCCACTTGAGCCATAGGTGCCAAGCCTATAAATAAAATTTTAAGGAGAGAAGGAACTTCAAAAATAATACAGTCAGTTCTGCTGATTGTATAGATGAGAAGATGACGTTTCAGCAAGATTAAATGCTTTGTCCACGTCTGTGCAGCCTGTAACCAAGTCAGGACTGAGAGTCACATCTTCTGATGCCTGCGCTTTGAACATTACACTTCCCCATCATGCCTCCCATGTCCAGATAAAGTCCTAATAAAAATTAGCACAGAAATTCTGAATTATAGTCAGTTCATTTTCAAATAAATGTTTAACCCTATTTATTTTTAAAAATTAAATTTATAAACATCTTTCTAAAGAGAAAATACACAGTTTTATGACTACCAAATTTGAAACACACTCAGGAGTATGTTAAACCGTCATCATTCTTCTTTGTATTTGGTCAAAATTTTCACCAAGCCTTTACTCCTGGGTCAAATTGTTTTGTAAGCTGAATTCTGAGTGATTCTGGTTGTTTCCTCTGGAAATCTCTTCAGCTGTCACCTTTGTTTTTAGGAAACGCTCAGCAAGATGACACAGATAGTCAACGAGACGGACCTGCTAATGAACAACATGCTCGTGGAAGAGCTGCAGGACTGGAAGCGGAGGCAGCAAGTCGCCTGCATCGGAGGTCCCCTCCACAACGGGCTCGACCAGCTGCAGAACTGGTACCATGAATTGACTTCCGTTTCTCATGAAAACCACAGGAAGCACAAAACTCAGTGCCACTCAGCCAGAGAACGCAGGTTTAGTCCAGCTTATTGATGGCTTAGTAGCAGCTGGGATCTCTATAGTTGAAAACAATAGACAGAATAGTGTAAGTGGGGCAGGCAGGGTCGGGGCAGAAGAAAATGAAGCTCTGTAGAATGTGTAAGAATCGTTTAATTTTCATATACAAGATAGCAATTTTAAAAGACTCAAATAACTTTTTTTTTTTTTTTTTTTGAGACAGAGCCTCAAGCTGTCCCCCTGGGTAGAGTGCCGTGGCATTACAGCTCACAACAACCTCCAACTCCTGGGCTCAAGAGAGTCTCTTGCCTCTGCCTCCCAAGTAGCTGGGACCACAGGCGCCCGCCCGGCTATTTTTTGGTTGCAGCTGTCATTGTTGTTTGGCGGGTCTGGGCTGGGGATTCGAACCCACCACCTTAGGTGTACGTGGCTGGTGCCTTAGCTGGTTGAGCTATGGCGCCGAGCCTCAAATAACTTTTTGAAATCAGCGATACACCCTCTTTAAGGACATTATAAGGAAGCACTAGCTTCAAAATTCTGAAAATAGATACCTTGACTTTTTAAATGTGTGTCTTAAGACACAGCATTTAAAGTTAAATATTAGTTTTGTGTTTTTCAACTTAGTGACTTATTTTGTTAAGTGTGTTGGTCCAAGGATATAAAATTTCCATTGGACAGAAGAAACTAAGGTCAGGAGATCTATCATACATCATGGAGATTACGGTTCATAACAACACATGGTATTCTTGGAAATTAACTAAGAAAGTAGATTTTAAGTGTTCTTACCACAAAAAGGTAAGTATGTGAGATAATAATGCATGTTATTTAGCTATAATGTATCTTATGTCAGCATCCTGACATGTACCATAAATATGTACAATATTTTGTCATTTAAAAGGTTTTTTTAAAATCTTAAATGGTTAATGTGACCCGGCATCTCCTATCCATGTATGCACATATGTAGTTAAGTACAGATACTATCCTTTGTGCACTGGAAGATACAACTATTGAAGGGGTTTTCTGCCTCATTAATGCAAAACAGTCTGATTGAAAGAACAGTTGGAAAATATAATGAAAAAGAAGGAACATGTTCCATTAAAATCTAAAATCGCTTTCTGGCTAAGTGCAGTGGCTCATGCCTGTAAGCCCCACACTTTGGGATGCCAGAATGGAAGGATTCCTTGAAGCAAGGAGTTTGAGACCAACCTGGGCAACATGGCAAGACTCTGTGTTTACAAAATATACATATATTTTTATTTAGCTGGGTGTGGTAGTGTGCACCTATAGTCCTAGCTACTTTGGATCCTGAGTGGGAGGACTGCTTGAGCCCAGGAGTTAGGGGTTGCAGTGATCTGTGATTCCAGTCTTCCAGCCTGGGTGACCCAATGAGACCCTGTCTCCAAAAAATAAATACGATGATAAGATAGATAGATTAGTTAATTAATTATAATTGCTGTCTAAGAGTATAATTCAATACAATGGAAATATGTAATAATGGGGGAACCCTCTCACTGAAAGCTCTCCCCTGCCAGGCCCACTTCCCAAGAAAAGTTAAGGAGTTGGGCATATTTTAAAACATAAATTTTCTTTGGGAAAAATACTTTCATTCTCGAACCTGGGCATACTCTGTTGTTGTGAAAACAAAATAAACAATAAAAGGGGCAATACAAAACTGAACAGGTAATATTGTTCATATAAAAACCAGCAGGGATTCAATACCTCTTCCCACAGTCTCAGATGCAGAATTCTTTAAATATTAATAGAAAGCATTGCTGGCCCAGATGGACTTCCCAAGTATGATGAGACATTCTGCCCTCGCTGTGGTTAAAAGTCCTTTCCTTGTTACTTCACTCTTACTTTTCCTTAGACTTCTGGCTTAGGCCCCCACCTCCATTTCTGAGGTGAGATCACCACCTAGTGAGTAAAATTCCTTGAAGACATCAAAGGCACGCATTTTCAAATATACCTTTCTTCAGAGAGAGTCATTGTTCATCTTAGGCTAACACTCAGGGCTTATAAAAAATTTATTGGGGGATAAGATCAATGTCACATTTTTCCTTCAATATTTTTCCATACAACATTCCTCATATCATGTATGTCATAGTTTTAGATTTCTTCCTTCATTGTCCTTCAGTGAGTGTCATGTTCTTAGCACATATACACTTAACAGGCTTAAATGAAGCATCACTAAAAGGGTTTGGGTTCCAGATGTTGACAACATTTCATAAATGATGTCATAGCTATAATTGAACACATATATTTGAAAACATGTAACGTATATGACGCACAGTTGAGAAAAATAGGTCAGGAAGATAAAAATAAAGAACTGTCACTACCTTTAAATAGAATTAAGTAATTCACTTAATTTAACAAGTACTTAATTTTGTATTTGCCAAATATGACTAAGAAAATTCTGGTTAATGCTGAAAATGCTGTTAAAATGCTTGATTGTGAAATGGAAAAACTATCTCTGATTTTCATTTGCTGTTCGATAGCTTTACACTATTGGCAGAAAGTCTTTTCCAACTCAGAAGGCAATTGGAGAAATTAGAAGAGCAATCTACCAAAATGACATACGAGGGTGATCCCATCCCAGTGCAAAGAACTCACCTGCTGGAAAGAGTCACCTTCTTGATCTACAACCTCTTCAAGAAGTAAGTGAAGTGTCACCGATTTAAATGCTTCCCGGCATCCTCAGTTCTGGGAAGGGGCAAGAACACCCTGTCTTGATTTTGGTGTTTAGGTGACAGAGTGGCAGGGAAGTATTAAACAAGCAGCCCCAGGGACCCCAGAAAGTTTCAGAACCCACATTTCTAAGCTTCACTATCTATTTATCAATACAGCTCCCACAAACTGACTCAGTTTTCTACAACTAACCCACGATTGCCCACCTATAGCTCAGTTTTCACAGTTTAGAAAAATTGTTTTGGAAAGGTTTCTTCTTCAGTGCATATCCAAGAAATGAGGAATGGGGAACATTTTTGTGTTTATAAGCGAGTTTAAAGAAAAAAATACTAACATGTGCCAGAAATCCTAATATTTAGTATAAAAATGGCATAAAAGTTACCGTCTGTATTCACATAGTATGATGAAAATGGACTGGGGCTTTTATTCATGACTCAGTCATAACAATTGAGAATTATTTACAGTTGTTACCTGGAGACAGTCTTTAGGCAATCTTTTCCTACCTCTTGGTAATTATTTATGAAAAGGCATTGGAAAGATTTGAGTTTCATGGGGTTTCGGATGTCTTCTACAAGTAGAAACTTTGGACTTTCTGGGAGGATAGTATAGCATCCTGTTCCTCTGTGCTTTTCAGCCTGCCGATATTTTCAATGTTTTCAAGTGACGTGCTTTATTTCCTTTTCATCTAGCTCCTTTGTGGTTGAGCGCCAGCCCTGCATGCCAACGCACCCCCAGAGGCCCCTGGTACTTAAAACCCTCATTCAGTTCACTGTGAAGCTAAGGTAGGCGGCACCTTCTCTCCTTTCATGTGTTTCTGGAGCCGCTCACTGGGTACCCGAGGCAGGTTTCTCTCCTTGCACCTACATTCAGCTATTTTCTTTATTAAGTACTTGCTGTGTGCCCAGACTGAGCTTTGGTAAAAACCCACAGGAATGTCATTTGTTACTTGTCAAGAGTGTGACAAGGACGATGAGGACAGGAGGGATATTAGCATGAAAGCATGAATCATACTATCAGGCACGATGAATTAATTGCTGAAAAGGTTGACTTGAGAGAAGACTGGAGAAATTGGCAGAGAGGAGGATTATAGGAGAATGAGACTATGGAAATAAGGGGTCCTGGGCCTGTTTTTTGGTAGTGTAGAGCAGAGAGAGATAGAAATGAACAGAGAGATTGGGGATAGTTTATGGAAATGTGATTACCCAGTAACTGGCTTAGTGGATTTTCTACAAAAATTCTCAACACCACAATTTTCTGTATATCCTTACTATGTATCTGATATAAAGACACCTGGCTTTTATGTTTATTGGTTTGCTGTCTCTCTGTGTTTGATCCTTTCTGTTAGCCAGAGCAATCAACATACAGTTTTTCCCTAATGATGCTTGAAACAGTCAGTTGGATTCTTACTTTCAATGATTTTCATTATGCCTCAAACTCCAGTGCCTAAAGTTTTAAATTTCCGATTACTAGGTCACCTCTGAAAAGCCAAAACCACAGACTAATGAATGCATCGGGGGTGGTGATTCTATGGCAGAGAGAAAATTAGGGTCCTATGATGGGATCCCTGACCATATGTCACTATCGGAACTCCATTTTTAACGAGAAAGCATTTGTCTTCAGTTAGCATTTCACAAACTCCACTTAAAATTTTTAATTGTCTTTTATTGTGTGAATTCTGTGCCATGATTTAAGAACTGAATAGAAGCCAAATTCTTTTTTGAAATTTTGTTCTTCTCAAAAGTTGTTCATTCCTCATTCCCATATCTCTATGTAAGTCAAAGGAGGGAAATAGAGTGGAGAGGTGGTGGGCATTCTGCTTCTCCTTGAGATATATTTGCCTGTGGATGATACACTACGTCTAGGATGCTCTCTAGAACAAAAAGGGAAATGAGTAGGGATTGCTCAGTAAAACATTCTGGGTGGAAGAGGGCCCTGAATCGGCACCACCTGCATGTTGTTTGAGCTGATTGCCGGGGGCTGCCCTCCTCTTCCATCCACCTGTTGGATCCTCATCCTCCTTCTCTGAACCCTGTTCACCCCTAGCCTGATATACTCGAGGTAAAACCCCTCTCTATCATGTGCTTCCTTCTGTGGTGATCTGGAACTCTAGTGTTAGTGGTCAGCATCGTAGGATGAATCAATACTTCCTGAATGGGACAGAAAGGAATGTAGGGAGAGAAAACATCTGCCCTTATTTCACATGATGACACCTACTCCTCGCCACCCACTACCAAGGACTACATCCTTAACATACTGGAACCCTGAACCGGTCTTGTGCCTGGTACAGGACATTAAAGAAATTTGGCCACATTCTACCCACCCTTTTGTTTGTATTATGATCTGGTGAGGTGCTTGGTCCCACGCTCTCTGTATTCCACCTGTCTGGTGGCCTCCTTCCTTTTAGCGGTAGCCACGTGCACAATTCTGCCTCCCCCAGCCTTTGCTCTGCCAGTTCCCCATAACTAAGGCTGCTCTGGGTGGATAGAGGAGCTCAGTACGTGCCGAGTGGTGAGTGAAGTTAGGGATGGCAGCATGTGAGTAAATGAATGAATGAAGAGTGATTGAAGGGTAAACTCCAAAACTGCCCTGAACCCAGAGACAGGGCACATCACAGGACAGAGCTCTGAGGACCTGGGGAAAGCAAAAGATTAAAGGAGGGGCTGACACTAGAAGGAAATAGAGGAATTGTTATTTGGAGCTTTAATCATTTGTTTGTTTGAAGTTAGGTCTTTTTCAGTGATGAGCACTTTTGCTGATGCTTAGTGTGTTGAAAGATTTCAAATGTGTTTGAATTTGGATTTTCTATGTTCTACCAAAGGCCTGGTCTTTCTTAATATTTTCACCATGAAACAGCTGTTATCAAAACATTTAGTTTTACTAAGCTTACACATTTTTTACTATCTGAGGATAAAACAGGGCTATATTACTAGACTTAGAAACCAATTGTCTTATCTTTATACATTTAACCTAAATTTGGGCTTTTCCCAAAATATATAGCTGTTGTTCTGACCTGGCAAATTGATTATCCAGCACACATTAACTAAAAGCAATACGGAAACACTTTTCAAATGTGTGTCAGTATGATAGTAAGTGGCTGGTATCAGCATTAGTACATGTAACATGGCACAGTAAAGGGAAATCATACATTTTTAAAACATGCTAACATACAATTGGAGATAATGGAAGTTTTATTTTCATACATGCCATAAATATATTTACATCTTAGACATAAAAAGGCTTTCAACGCTTTTAGTCTTTATCTTTGATTCTTTCTTAATGTTTCTTTTAGACTGCTTATAAAATTACCAGAACTAAACTACCAGGTAAAGGTGAAAGCATCAATTGACAAGTAAGTTTTCTAATTTCATTTTGAAATGTGAAAATGTCAGACCATTTTTATGAATGGCCCTTATTTTATAGAATAATTTTGAACTTTTAAATGTGCTTCTTACATATCAGTGAACTTCACATATTTGACATTGAAGTTCAAATATTTAACGGAACTCAATGAAGACTTATAAAGACCTCAACTAAAATTTTATGTACTATCTTTTTAAAAAATCATAGGAAGTTTTTTCATAGATCTATTAAATAACCCATTTTAAAGAATCTTCTTGATTTTACAGGAACGTTTCAACTCTAAGGTAAGACATTTACTTTTTAGAATTTTTCTGTTGTTCTTGTAAATATATTTTACCTGAGACCGTGTAAATAGCTAACATTTCCTCTCTAGCAATCGAAGATTTGTACTTTGTGGAACCAATATCAAAGCCATGTCTATTGAAGAATCTTCCAATGGGAGTCTCTCAGTAGAATTTCGACATTTGGTAAGTTTGCCAATAGAATTATACAGGCCTTTTTTTCAAACAGGAACATTTTTATAATAGGCCTATAACTTGGGGTATTTTATTCTTTAGTATTTCTTATGTGAGATTAAGGATCATGTTAAGAAATAAAAATTGAAGAATTAAAATGATAGAAAGAACCCTGAACCTTGGCTCAAAAAGTCTGAATTCTAAACAAGATTACATAGTCCCTAAGAATGCATAGGAGCTGGTCAGTAAACTTTGATGATAGTAACAGAGATCATTTATCTTATACTGGATGGGCATTGCACAATGGAATATTATTCAGACATAAAAAAGCATGATGCTGGGCATGATGACTTACTCCCATAATCCCAGCACTTTAGGAGGCCAAGGTGGCAGGATCTCAAGCCCAGGAATTCGAGGTTGCAGTGAGCCATTATCTTACCACTGCATTGCAACCTGGGCAACAGAGCAAAACCTTGACTCAAAAAACTAAATAAATAATTAAGAATTAAATTTTGTCATTTGCAGCAATGTAGATAGAACTGGAAGAGATTATGTTAAGTAAAATAAGCCAGGCACCAAAAAACAAGTATTGCATGTTCTCAATCACATGTGAAAACTGAAAACAAGTGGATCTCATAGAGGCAGAATGATAGATTCCCACCAGAGGACGGGAAGGGAAGGGGGAAGAGGGATGAAGAAAATGCAGTTGCATAGAAGAAATAAGTTCTAGTGATTCAGTAGTACAAGTAAGGAGATTATAGCCAACAATAATTTATTATATATTTCAAACAGCTAGAAGAATTATAATGTTCCCAACACAAAGAAAAGTTTGAAGTCATGGACTCTGAATAACCTTGATCTGATCACTACACATTGTATTCTTGTGTCAATATCACATGTACCTCAAAAATATGTACAACTAGGATAGATCAATTAAAAACACACACCCTCACACAACAATAGCAGGCAATCCTGGTTTCATTTTTTAAATCTCCCCAAGGAATGATATCCAGTCACATGTCTGGCTAAAAGCATGTTCATTGTAGGAGGACATCTGGAGGAACCAGGAGGATCCTGAGTACAGCAGCTAGACACGGTCCAGCGCGGCATGTCTAGAAAGCTCTGACCCAACCTCATCCTGCTGCTTCTTGTTTTTACCACTTCCTCTTGACCTAGAGTTGTCTTCCTTCCTTCTAATTCTTTGCATAGTTCTTAGAGTCCCAAAGACCCTACTGGTTTTCTTGCCAGAAACATATTACTCCTCTGATTTATTAAAATTTAGCAATTACCTCACCAAATGTTGCACCACTGAATCCATCTCAAAAGGCCTACTTTCTGAAGGATAAAATTTAGGTGAACAGAAAGATAGAAATTGGTGCTGGTTTTGTTTTTGGTTTGATTTTGTTTGGTTTTCAGTATTGAAGACTAGATTACTCGTTAGTTGAGTGCCTCCTGTCTGAGACATCTAACCCAAGCCATCCCTGTACTTAGCACTCTCTTGGGTTAGACTCAATGCCATCCTCCAGGAACTTCCAATAATGGGCCTTGTTTAGTAATAAAGTAGTAAGAGCACTTAACTTAGAAATGTCTATCTCTCTCCAAAAGTTGTAGGGTAAAGGAAAAAAACAAGGAAGATGCCCCAAAGTGCTTAGGTCTTTATTTCAGCAGGCACGATATATAAAATACTTCTGAGAGTGCTCTTCTAGTTGCAAAGCACTTTCACATTTATCATAATAAGCATACTAACTTACTGCTCTGTAATGCAAAAGTAAATGTAAAAATAAAAGGAACAGAATTTTAAAAATTGAAAATTACCTATAACTGCACCGCTTTGGGTAACGCTATTAACATCTAAATTTTTATGTTTTTGTTCTTTTTTTCTAAAATAGGTAAATACTTTGGTTAAAAAGTGGGATAAAATAGTACACACCATATAATTTTTTCTGCTTCTTTTTTTCTATTCGGTAATCTACATAAATGTACATACTTTTTGTCATTCTTCCCCTCTAATGTCATTTAATAGCCTGCTGTGCCATATGACCACACTGCCCCATTGCTTATTTCCTCAGACCTCTGTGTTAAACTTGGTTTCACAAGGATTGGGAGTCACTGCCCACAACTTAGCTGAAATGATGCTTTCCGGGCACAAAAGAGTGCCGAATAGCTTTTAGAAGATCCCAGCACGATTTCTATTTTGTAAAATGTTGGCTGAAACCTCGAGTCTTAGGGGTATTGCAGTCTGCCCGCTGATCTCAATGAATGTTTCTAAAGTGCCATCCTGTGAGGTGGAGCAGGAAGCGTCTCTCTGTCAATCAAGGCAGCTGTGTCAGGCTTTAGTAAGGTTGATGACATCTAGGTGACTCTCCTAGAAGTCAAAACTGTGGCCAAGACAGTGACTAAAATAGTACAAGCAACTTGATACGTAGCTTGATACTAAGAACAAACATTCTTTTTTCTCTTTTACAAAGCAACCAAAGGAAATGAAGTCCAGTGCTGGAAGTAAAGGAAATGAGGTAGGAAATATTTTCTCCTGGAGGATTTTCCTAGGAAACAATCCTATGATATCTTTTTTTATTATTATCACACTGATTGTGGGTGTTAGGTCAAGTCCCTCTTGTAATTGTATCCCACCCCCGAGAGGTATGACATACACCATGACCCCCATTCCCTCCACTGCCTATCTCCCTGATCCCTCATTCCTCCTATATTAGCTCCTCTACTGCCTTCGTATTAGAATCGAGTACCCTAGATTCTTGCTTCTCCATTCTTGTGATGCTTTACTAAGAAGGTGTTCCACCTCCATCCAGGTTAATACCAAAGATGTAAAGTCTCCATCTTTTTAAAAGGCTGAATAGTACTCCATGGGATACATATACCACAGCTTGTTAATCCCTTCCTGGGTTGGTGGGCATTCCTGGGTTGGTGGGCATTCCATGTTTTGGCGATTGTAAATTGAATTGCAATAAACAGTCTAGTGCATATGATATCTTATTATTACAAGGTTTTTAAACTGCTTGATTTGGGGTGAAATTAAATCCATTTTTCTCTGATTATAAATAGAAGCCTCGATAAGTACAGATAATAGGGGGAAATGCTTTTTTAAGGAGAAAATTAAAACAGCATATAATAACACCCTCCAAAGAAAATAACTGTTAACATTGCGGTGTAGGCATCTTTCCAGTCTATATTTATGTGTGTATTACTTTACAAATGTATGCTATACGTTGTTTCATAACCTGCTTTGTTCACATAGCAATGCACGGTGAATAGCTTTCTCTACAGATACTCTGGGAGGACATGATTTCAATTTGCTGCATTATTTTGCATGTTATAGGTGCGCCATAATTTCTTTAGTCAGTGCTCCATTATGATAAAATATCTTTTCCATCCTTCATTTTCATTCGCTCATTTTCCTGCATATATGAGGTAAGACTCAAAAATCAGGACATATATGAAAATCGCAGGTGAAAAAGAAGCCCTTTTACTTTGTGGCATCAGTTACCTTGCTTTCTAAGGTTTGTATTTCTCCAGATGAACTGAACAAAGGTTAAAACTGGTGTAGTCCCAGTACTCACATCAGGATCAACCAACAGCAGAGTGGCCAATCCTGGATTGGAAGTGACCTTGGAGATCATCTATTAAATAGGCCTGGAAGCTAAGGCATTAGTCTATGATTTTTATATTTCAAATTAGAAAACCTGGGTTGGAGTACATGCTCTGATAGTAACTGAAAATGTGATCTCTGGCAAATGATCTGAAGAAATATTGCACTATTTTCGTCTAGGAGATCAGGATAATAACATCTAATGCTGCCTGCTCAGAGATGCTGCCTCTGGAAGGCCACCTGCATGATGCAGTTGCAGAGTAGTGAGGCTTAATGCTGCTGCGTTTGTACTGGTTGAATCTCCTGGCTTTGTAGTTGCAGCTCTGATGAAAAAGATCTCTTGATTCATTTGGCAGAAAAGTACTTTATAAATCCTGTATCCAATAACATCCAGTCTCTCACACCCCACAAAACCACAAGCACAACCAAAAGATTTAATGCTCTACTATTTTCCCCTCCAAGAATTTCCTATTTCCTTAATTACATCTTAAAGATCATTTGCCAAGTATGGGCCCCACCAAAGATGAGCCAAATCTTCTCCAGGGTAAAATTGCTGCTTAGGGCAGAGCCCTCAGCGGGTCTCTACATCAGGAGCAGAGCCTCTAAGTTTAAGAACACTCTAGTAAAGGAAGCCGGAGATACTCTTCCCATCTCACAGAAACCCAGAATGGTTTCCTAAACTTCGTAGTTAAGCAGGAGCACATTTTTGTTTGAGGGGAGAAGGGAGTGGTACAGCACATTTTAAATTAAAGCCCATTTCAGACATCGCACTGGAATTTGGGCCAGAGCTGTAGCGTTTCATTCAGCTTGACATCCTTGAATATCATCTTGGACTCTGAACAGACCAAGCACAATTATTCTGAAATTTTCTCACAGAAAAGGAACAGAATAGGACTAAATCTAGATAGCTCGACTTTTTTTAAAAAAAAAAGTTTTTTTTCAATTAGTCATTGTAATTGCATGAGAAACAGAAGTCTTTAATTTTTACAAACACAGAAATATGCATGGTATTTTCTTCCTTCAGTATCCCCAAATACATAAGATATATGCTTTGTAGAAGCAGAGTAAGAAAGAAAATAACACTTAGCAAACATCTTAAAGCCCTCCATTAAAGGCTAAAATGAAAGATGTTTTTCCTTCCCTGGCTAAGAGCAACAAAAGAACAATTTGGGTGTAGGGAATAAGTGAACCAGTTGGCAGTGTGTGGCTGGGCTGGAATTGAATTAAATTAACTTGATTGTTCTCTCTGCTACCAGAATAGTTTAAGCAAAACGCTGTGTAGCACATTGTCTTCTTTATGAGTGTAAAATTGAAATCTTGATTCGGATTTCCCTAGAGATGGAAATCTAAGTAAATCATCTTCTATCATAGACACACCAACCATGAGCTTATTAAGGCTGTCTATTTATATTACCTGGCATTTATTTCCTCCTATTTTCCAATTAATAGCAAAATTGTACAGTCATGTCAGAATGATTTTATTTCTTCCTTTTTGGTCCAGGTTGGCTAAATCAGGTTAATTTTATTTTTAAGCTATTCTTTGAGCGCCACCTGTTGGTAGAATTTTAGCACAACTCCTGGGTACATTTACAGCAAGCCACAGGCTTGAACATTGATGAGCTACCAGAACAGGTAACGAACTACAGAATATGTGAAGGAAGGTGACCCAGGAACCTGGGCATGGCCAGCAGTGGGATGACTAGTGGAAAGTTAGGGAGGCGTGGGAAGCGCTAGCAATGAAGTGGAGTTCATGAAGTCATAAGGAACAAATTTCAGGAAAACAAAGTGTGGCTATCCTAACCTCGTTTTCAAGTTTCAAAAGTTACTATTGCTTATCTGTGTGTGGCTGTACCAGGAGGTCACAGACTGCTAGGAATTTATTTTAAAAATCCTTGTGTGGTCTTTACTATAGACTGGGCATTATTGAAGAGCTTCACTAATGTTGATTTGTTTAACTCTTAGGATGACGCTATGAAGTAGGTGCTATTAGTCTCATACTCATTTCAGTTAGGGAAACTGAGGCACAAACTGGGCACACAGCTTCTTCAGGATGACACAGACCACTGGTAACAAGACCAAGATTCATACCATGGCACTGTGACCCCCATGTTCCTGCTCCTTGCTGCTCTGCTGCCTGTGGGATTCCAGAACCTTCTCTGAGAGCAGCAAGCAGTGAGCTCTTTGACCCTCTCCTGCCCCTTTATCTCACTTCATCTAGCTCATAAAGTGCCTGCCCTCTGTCCACCTGCTCCCAAATCATGGGCTATCTCACACCAGGTTTTAAAAGGGAAATGCTGCTGACCTCGCTACATCTACCGTGTCTCCTTTGTGGCTCCCTTGTGCCTCACTGGGGCTCTGCCTCTCACAGGCAGTCTAGCCTTGCACAAGCCACTGAAACTTTCTCACTCCCAGTTCCCATATCTGCAGAATGGTGCTAATGTTACCCTGCACTTCACGGAGTTGTCATGAGGCCTGAATGAGACACTTCTCCTCAGTCAGTGTTGGTGGGCTTTGTAGATGTTGGCTGTGGCTCTCACGAGTCAGCTGTCATGCTACCCCCTCTACAGAGAGCAGGGGTTTGCACAGAAGAGAAAAGTGGGACCTAAAAGATGGTGCCTGACTTACCAACTGCTGATTCTCATCCTTCTCTGCCTGGCTGCCAAGTGCTGGAGTTATGGCCCCTTTCAAGGCACCATGGGCACTACTGTTCTCCAGTTCCAGGTCCCTAAACCTCAGACCATCATTTATGTGTACCCCTTTTGTGACATTTCATGTCTGGGCTTCTTACCATCACCCAGTGCCCTCTGTTCCCTACATACACATGCGCACGTGCACACACACACACACACACACATTAAAAACTTTGAATTCATCCATTCTACTTTGGGGGTTGTAAGAGCCTGGATCAGATAGTGAATAAATGATTGAGAACATATCAAGTTTTCACAAATGATTATCTCCCTAAGGCTTCCATTTCAAATCTCCCTAGAATTGTAGCACCTTGTGACTATTCACCTCTGAAATTATCCAGGAAGAGATGGTATGTCTGGATGTACAGGGGCCCCTGGCTTTGGGATGAGGTGAAGGAAGTAAGTTGCACAAGACCCATTCTGTCCCTGGAAGATCCACAAAGGCCAAGCAGGGGCCTCAGGAGCTACCTCTGCATTGGGAGTTAAGGAAACATTGATCTCTGGGTTCCATACCCCTGTTTCTAGCAAGGCAGCTTTATTTTATGCATCTTACAGATGGGAACCCAAATGGGAAATTTATTTTCAAGAATACTTTACTAGGTTGAAGAAAAATAGAATCTCAGTGCACTTGAAAAATCTCTGAATCTCCTTTGACTAAGATTCTATAAGCCACAGAAGTGCAATGTAGGGTAGGATCTTTAGATTCTTTTTAAAAATAAATTTAATATTAAGAATTCACTCTGGAATTTCACAGTACCCCTTGAGGGATCTGTAGACATGCCATCACAGAGTCAAGGCCCGCAGTCAATGCCTCTCTTTCTCACCTTTGTTTTTTCTTGGGTAGAGTCAGGTGAAGAAACAATTCCGTCACCTAGTAAGTGGCCAGGCTTTTAAGCCATCAGTCTGTCCTTGTCAAATAAACATTCCCAGGAAGCAACCTTCCCTGGAGGTCTTTATCTGACGGGGAGCTAGCTAGAAAGTGATTACTGAAATGTGAAAACTGTTTGAATAAGGAAGCTAGAATTGCATCTCTCCAGTTTGCGCTTTGTCAGTAAGCTTTAACTGATAATTGACAGTTTTAGCCACAGACTGAGGTGTTGGGTAATTTTGTTTATGCAGCGGAAAGTCGTGAAACCCAAAGAAGCCATTAGTAAAGCCTGGGTGACTTGAGTTTCGTTTAACAAAATAGCCAAACAGATGTTCTTCCAGGGTTCCATGTTCTCAGACAGACACGCTACTCACGCCACCAAAAGCCCAAGCCTTCCACAGCAAGTTGGTTTCCTCCCTCAGGAACTAAGTCAAGGAGTCACAACACTTTGTAATGGGAGACGTTAGTAAGTCTATCATTAAAAACTTCAGACTTTTTAGAAGGCAGTGGCAGCCGCACAGAGCCCTTATTTTATGGACTGGGCATAGTAGTCATTTTCCATTCCTCTCACAATTCTCTGATGAAAGGCTCTCTCTCACGTGCTTCTATGGGGTCTGACAATGAAGTTGGTGAACTCGTCCTAGCAAAAGTGCTACATGCCTCATTGCTGAATCTCACTATGGTCACCTTCAAGGTACTCCCTGGGGCCATCTGGTGACCATAGTGATATTCAGGAATGAGGTATGCAGCACTTTTTCTAGGATGAGTTTGCGAACTTCGTTGTCAGACCCTGTACCGTTCTTCCTCTCATACTCTCTCCCAGTATCCAGCACATAGTAGGTGCTCAGTAAGGATTCACTCAACAAATGGATTATTTAAGTTGTTTTCTATACCACATAGTTTTCCATGTGCAACATTATCATAATTATAGCTTGTTAAGAGTTGAGCAAGAAATTTGGGTAAAAATCATTCCTATCTCAGTCATAGAGATCATAGCAGAGATTTTCTTTCAAGTTAAAAGGCATAACCAGTTGTTACTATAGTCCAAGTTTCCAGGTGTGCCAGTGGGCACCAAGCAGAGGAAACAGAAGGAATATGGTGACATCTACACTTACCTTTCATTAGGTTATATTTTTTTCCAAACAGAGCCTTGGTGAAGTTGCTTGTCAGTATTCCGGTTCCTTAGCAAATTATCCAACAGGCACTTTTCTTTAGAAATGCAATTCAGCCAGTCCAATTACAATTTAGCACCATATAATGTAAATATGAATATGGATTTATTTTTTGTGAGACAGTCTTACTCTGTCACCCTGGGTATAATGGCTTCATAGCTGACAGCAATCTCAAAGTCTTTGGGCTCAAGAGACCCTCTTGCCTCAGCCCCCTGAGTAGCTGTGACAGGTGCCTGCCACCATGCTCATCTAGGTTTTGGTTTTGCTTTTGTTTTTCTATTTTTTAGTAGAGACAGGGTTTCTCAGGCTGGTGTCAAACTCCTGGATTCAAGAAATCCACCGGCCTCAACCTGCCAGAGTTCTAGGATTATAGCTGTGAGCCACCATGCTCAGTCCATAAATATGGATATGTTAGATCTATGATCATTTTAGAGGATTAGGATGACTTTTAATACAGACACTAATGATGCATGTTATCTATGATATTTTCCCAATCTCTAAGGAATGGACTTTGGGAATGTGAAACTGAATAATGTCTCTGGCTTGGACTGCACTGATAAAGTAATGTACTATGACTGATGGCCACTCCCGCTTTGAAAATTAATAGTGGTCATTAATTCTTTGCTTAAAGCTTCCTTTCTTCAGTCATGTGCATTGTATGTCAGCTTTCTTGCTGGGTTCCATTCTAAATGTGCCTCACAATGGCATCAGGGGTTTTAAGCAAACACTAGAAATTAGTTTGAATCACTAAGAAACCTCTGACAGTCCATTTTCTGATTCAGTACAGTAACATCTAGAGCATGAAGTCTTTTTCCCAAGTTAACGGACAACCTTGAGTGTCATTGCTCTGGTTCCTAAAATTTCTCAGGCCCCTGCTGTTTGGATGGTGAACACACAGGTGCCAGAGCTCAAAGAGCTGAGAAAACTATCCATGCTGAATGATCGTATGTAAATTTAATGACACGAACTAAACTATAGAGGCTAAAATGGGGGACACCAAAACCTCTGCAGCATGGGAAGAAACAAACCGTTTTCTCTACTCACTCCCAGTACAGAACACCTGGCTTCTGGTCACCAAAATGGGCATGGGGATTCTTCCCACTAACAACCAGTTGCCCAGCAGAAACCAACCAAACATCCTACAGTTAAACTCAATTCTAACACCGTCTACCTGAAGAGAATGTCGGATCCCACCAGGCTGCTCCCCACTTTAGTGCTGGTCACAAGTCCCAGGTTGTGACCTGTGCTCCTGACCATCCAGCAGTAAATTCCTACCACCCCCTCCTCAGGTTCTATTAATTTGCTAGGGCAGATTAATAGAACAGAACTCAAGGAACCATTTTACTTACATTTACTGCTTTACTATGAGGACGTTACAAAGGATTTGGATGAACGGCCAGATGGAAGGGATGCACAGAGCAAGGTGTGTGAAAAGGGGTGCAGTCTTCCGCGTCCTCCCCAGGCTTGCCACCCTCCAGGCACCTCCACATGTCTAGCTGTCTGGAAGCTCATCTGATTCCAATCCTTTTGGACTTTTATGGAGGCTTCATTATGTGAGCACAGTTGATTGCCTCATTGGCCATCAGTCATCAACTCAACCTTCAGCCCTCTCCCCTCCCTAGAGGTTGGAGGGTGGGGCTGAAAGTTCTACTTAACTGAAGGGTTGATTTCTCTGGCAGTAAGCCCCATCCTGAGGCTATCCGGAAGCCCACCAAGGGTCACTGCGGGAGAACAAAAGATGCTCCCATCACCCAGAAAATGCCAAAATAGCTCTGTGCTCCTATCACTCAGGAAGTTACAAAGGTCTTAGGAGCTCTGTGTCTGGAACTAGAGTCAAAGACCTAATTTTAGAACAAAATCTTTACCTGGCACCCTATCTATACCCTATCTCTTCCGAGCTCTGTCTCAGAAGCTGGAGGCAGAGACCAGATTTAGAGTGGCCATAAAGTTCATGTGCAATTTAAAATAGTAACTATTTTATATATTTCTTAATCATGAGACCTCATAATCAAAAAGGCTTCCTCCAACTGCAGCACTCTCTCCAAAGGAAGCCATCTGTGGGATCAAGGCAATTATACTCACCCAGAGTCCAGGACCCCAGAATTCCTGACTCCAAATACCTCCAACCTTCCAGAGCCTGTGTGAGCCTCTTTTCTGGGTTGTCATTCCCAAGCATAGATGGAACCATCAATATTAGTATTTCTGGGTGTAAGGAAAGACTTCAGGGCCACCCAAGTTGTTCAAGGCCCTTCATAGAGGCAAGAAAAAAGGGTAGGGGTGATGGTCCAGGATGGCGTGTGCTAGCTGTGTTCCCATGTTCCAAAAGGACTTCAGGTGACTAAAGCCTGGGCAGTCGGGTTATGAGAAGGCGTGTGTCAAGACAGGAGGGTAGACCGTATTTTAACAGTTAACTTGATTTATAATGGTGAAATATTTATGCATATGATGTGGGGTCTCCATCTGTGTGCTTTCCGGAGGCCTCTCAAATGTTCTGCACAGGATGTACCCTCCTGTGCACCGCCGGGCTCCGTGAGAATGTGAAAGGCCCCGTTAGTGGAGATGAAATGACAGCTGCAGATTCATTTGTCTCATGTTTCACGTAGTGTAAGCATCTTCTCCCCAGAGGACAGTCAGATTTTCTCTTGTTTAAATATGCCTTTTTTATTCAATTTGGTGCTTAAACACAAGCCAACTACTTCATTTCATGCTCAGTTAAAGAAATGGCAATTTACTTTCAACACTGGGCATTTGAAGAGAGGACCTGGCTGTTTGCTGGAAGCACTTTTGGGGTGGTCTAAGGGAGCAGTCTCCAACCTGTTCGGCACCAGGGACCAGTTTTATGGGAGATAATTTTTCTATGGACCAGGTTGGGGGGGGCATACTTTGGGATGATTAAAGCACATTACATTTATTGGGCACTTTATTATTATCAAGTTGTAATATATAATGAAATAATTATACAATTCACTACAATGTAGAGTCACTGGGAGCCCTGAGCTTGTTTTCCTGCAACTGGACTGTCTCATGGGGGGCGGGGGGGATGGAGACACCTAGTGTGTTGCTATGTCCAGTCTACTTCATAATCTTATTGTGGTTGCTGTCTCTACAGAAAACCCTGCTTCACAAAGATAAGATGTCTTAAATGGAAGAGGCTTTTCAGTGCTTTTGTGGCAATCTCAGGATTTTCTGCCTTGACTTTAATCCCGAATTTGTCTCAAACGTGCATTTTTAAGGGCCCATCATTTGTGATCTCAAGCAGTTGATCCCCTTCTAGCACAGATACAGTCCATTCACCTGGCTTGTTCACAGATGGGTTGCAGGTCCATTCATTCCCAGTTCCAGAGTCTTTTGTGGTCGAGAAGTGATGCTCAAACTCTTCTGAAAGCTGAGATAGATGACCATACACCGGCTGGGAGGCAGAAGGCCCTGGTTTGGTCTCCCTCAAAATCTTTGCTAATGTTTAAATGTGTCAAAAATCCCAAAGTTCACACATTGCCCCCTAACTTCTGTTTGGCTTTGAATGCAGCCACTTCATCTGCCAACTTGAACCCAGTTGTCCTTCTCTCCTGAACTGACAGATTGAGCGTGTTGAGTAGGTTGACTACATCACACAAGTAAGCAAGCTTTGCAACCCATTCGGGGTCACAGAAATGTGCTGCCAGTAGTGACTGTTTTTCTAAAAGAAATCTCTGGAACAGCTCAAAGGAGCAGTAGATGGCTTTCTAAAGGAAAGCCATCTCCCTTCCGTGTATCCAAGAAGACCTGTGTACTCTGTGCCCATCTCCTCACAGAGCTGTGTGAACAGACATGAGTAAGGGCATATACTCTAATATGGTTGATAATTTTAATTACATCCCACAAAATATTATTTAGTTCAGGTGACATTTTTCAGCAAGCCAGTTTTTATCTATGAATGACGCAGTGTGTAGACTCACATTCAGAAGTGACCGGCTTGACCTGAGTAGTGAATCCAGAAAGCCATCCAGTCATGGCAGCCACTCTGTCCATGCATATACCAATACAAAACAGTGAATTCCATTTTCCTGAGATGTAATCATTCAGAGACTCCAGTAGTTCTGCAGCTGTGGTATTGTTTGGCAACAAAAGCGTACATAGCATATCGTCATGCACACCCCCCCCAAAATAAAAAATATATGCCAAAAAAACAAGCACTGTTGCCTTGTTGGCAACTTGGGTAGACTTGTCCACCTGGACTGCACGCCAGCGTCTCATCAGTCCTCTCTGACAACTGTGCCTCAGTACCCTCTGCTGTTTCATCAATCCATTTGGGTACGGTCTGGCCAAAAGAGGAACACGTGCCGCCTTCTGAACTACAGCCTCTCTTAGAAGTTCATAGCAAATGTCCTTAGCAGCAGGCAGGGTCGACTCTCCACCAACAGTGAAGGCGTCTTCCTCTAGTAATGTGATCAGCTGCTCACAGTGACACTCTCAGTGCAGACACATTTGATGGAGAGGTGGCCTCCAGTAATTGCTGCTGGGTTTTGTGCTCACTTTTCTTTTCTTTTGAAAAACTCCAAAGGCTTGTCTTTCAGTGCAGGGTGCTTGATGTCCATGTGGTAAAGCGGTTTTGAACGTTTCATGGCCTGGCCGGATAGCCAGTCGCCACATCCTATACCAAGCGGGCTCAGAGAATGTGAATCACCTGTTGCAGTGAGCCTGTAATTTAAGTAGGACTCTTGAACTTTTCTTTTAAATGCAGCTTTCATTTTGTTGGCAGTCTCAGAGAGTTCTGTTGTCGCGTCACTGGGGCTTTCCCCCTTTCCAAAGACGCTCTCCTGCAATGTTTGCTTTTCACTCATTTCTGCTAGGGTTAGCTTGTGAACTCACCACAAGCGTGATGAGACGAGTGCACAGGGCAGGAAAGAGGTACAGACGAAAGTGGTAAATAAAGTAATGGGTAGACCAGGCGTGGACTAAAATAAGTGTAAGATTCTGACGTAAAGCCTGCCACCAGATGCAGCTGTGTGACTGACTGAAGTCAGATCCTCACTTACCACTATAAAGCCTGCCACAAGATGTGGCTTAATTGTCGCTTGCTACTCACTGACAAGAGTTTGATATGAGTCTGCAAGCAATTGATTTATTGTGGCCACTGTGCAGCCAAACCTCTCTGCTAATGATGATTCATATTTGCAGCCATTTCCCAGTGCCACCATCAGTGCCTCAGCTCTCCCCCAGAACATCAGGCATAGATCCTCCTAAGGAACACACAGCCTAGATACTTTGCAGTTTACCTTAGGGTGTGTGCTCCAGTGAGAATCTAATGCCCCTGCTGATCTGACAGGAGGTGGAGCTTAGCTGGTGATGTGAGCAAAGGGGAGTGGCTGTAAATACAGAAGCAGCTTCACTTGTCTGCTGCTCACCCCTGCCGCGTGGCCTGGTTCCGTTATAACAGACCATGACATGTACCAGTCGATGGCCTAGCATTTTGGGACTGCAGATCTATAGGATTTTCTTTCTTTTTTTTTTTTTTTTTTTTGAGACGGAGCCTCAAGCTGTCCTCCTGGGTAGAGTGCCGTGGCATTACAGCGCACAGCAACCTCCAACTCCTGGGCTCAAGCGAGTCTCCTGCCTCCACCTCCCAAGAAGCTGGGACCACAGGCGCCGGCCACAACACCCTGCTATTTTTTGGTTGTAGCCATCATTGTTGTTTGGCGGGTCCGGGCTGGATTCAAACCCACCACCTTAGGTGTACGTGGCTGGCGCCTTAGCCGGTTGAGCTACAGGCACCGAGCCCATGTAAGGCATTATTAATAGTAAATTTCAATTCTGGTATCTACTCTATGACTCTGAAAGGGCAGAGATCATGTTATTTAGCTCCTTCCTAAAATATGAGGATAGTTCTGACATATAATAAAAGGTTCAATCACTATTTATTCAATAAATAAATAATTTTTTTTCTGATTCTTCCTTTCTGGAAAGTAGTATAAGAAATAATTCTATTTTATTTATTTGCTTATTTATTTATTTATTTTTTGAGACAGAGTCTCACTATGTCCTTCTCTCAATAGAGGGCCGTAATGTCACAGCTCACAGCAACCTAAATTCTTGGGCCTAAGTGATTCTCTTGCCTCAGCCTCCCAAGTAGCTGGGACTACAGGTGCCCATCACAACTCCCAGCTATTTTTTTGTTGCAGTTGTCATTGTTGTTTAGCTGGCCCAGGCCAGGTTCAAACCTGCCAGCCTTGATGTATGTGGCCAGTGCTCTACCCACTGAACTACAGGCGCTGCCAAGAAATTATTCTAGATTAGAGTATCACAGTGGAGATTAAGAAGTATAGATTCCATTCATTATTTTTTCATGTACTGTCTATGTAACTTTAGTGGACAGCTGTATAAAGAACACTAATCTTACTATGTCTTACATGTTTATACTGTAGCACAAAAGTAATCATGAGATTAGCAAAAATATTATGATTGTCATGATTATTCTTTGTAATAATGAAAATACATTCTTCCTAATATTCTAGCACAGGTTAGCTAGTTAGTAAACAGACTTGTGCTGACTTAAATATAGTCACAAAAGACCAGGCTCAGTAGCTCACACCTATAATTCTGGCACTCTGGGAGGATGAGGCAGGAGGACCAATTGAGCACAGGAGTTCAAGACCAGCCTGAGCAAGAGTGAGACCAAATTTCTACCAAAAATAGACAAATTATCTGGGCACTGTAGTGGGTGCCTATAGTCCCATATACTTGGGAGGCTTGAGAAAGATTGCTTGAGCCCAGGAGTTTGAGGTTGCTGTGAGCTAAGCTGATATCATGGTAGCCTAGCCTGGGCAACAGAGTAAAACCCTGTCTCTATAAAAAAAAGAGAAAAGTTAGCCAAGCACGGTGGTGTACACCTGTAGTCCCAGTTACTTGGCAGAATGATTACAGGAGAATCACTAGAGCCCAGAGTTCAAGGTTGCACTAAGCTCTGTTGATGTTACTCCAACTCTAGCCTGGGTAATAGAGTGAGATCCTATCTCAAAATATATATATATAAAACCCCAGGAAAATATTATTAAAAGAATTTAAGAACTATATAAACAAAAAGAATTGAATAAGTATAGTTACAATAAAAAGAAACTATATTATATATTAGAACATGTTAATATATAATTACATTAATTTATATATTAATATATAAAACTAGATACATAATATCCTAAGTACCTAAGACAGCTGCTCTCAACCTGTGGGTCACAACCCCTTTTTAACAATGAAAATACATTACGGCATTAGGAAGGTTGAGAACCACTAATCTAAGAGAATCTAGTAATTCATAATTTAATAGCTTATGCTCAATTATATACTTATTATCATAGTAATTAATAATAATTACACTTTTCTAATTTATTTAGTCTTTTAAGGGAAAGACCATAACTGAAGGGAATATCATGTAAATTTTCAATTATTATTTACTTATGAGTAATCTAAATGTATAGATTGGTGCTATCCAAAAAAAATAATGCGAGCCATCTAGATAATTTAAATTTTTCTAGTAAGAACATTTTTAAAAAGTAAAAAGAGACAGATGAAACAAGTAACAATATATTTTATACCCACATTTCAGCATGAAATAAATGTAAAATATGTTTTTAATATGAGGTTTTTGAAACCTGGTAGGTATTTTACACTTACAGCATATTTAATTTGGATGCTAAATTTTCATTATAAATACCTGATGTATATTTAGATTTCACAAAATTTATAGTTGAGAAATTAGAATCACATACTCAAGTCTTCAAAACATACTTAAAAATTTCCTAATAACTGAATGGATCATCAATTTTTAAACTTAAAATAATTAAAATAAAATATTCAATTCCTCAGTTACAAAGATATATTTCAGGTGCTCAATTGCTACACAGCATTAATGCCTACTAAACTGTACTATGTATGGATAGACAATGAAGCTATAAACTAAATGTCACTACATATTTAAATTGCAGGTAGAACACCTAGCAAATTTATCTCTTTAAGACAACAAATATTATATGAAAATACTGCACTTTATCTAGTATGTTAAACCATAACTTCTCAATTTGCCCAAATGAATTACATCTATCTCATATATCTCTAAGGCTCTGAACACGGCCTCTATACTATATCCCTAAGAAAGCTCATACTCTATCACTCTCCTCTTCAAAGTTTTAACCAGCACTCATATTAGAGAGCTTTCTAACCTATAGCCATAGTTCTGTACTCTTGATCAGATTTCAGTTCTGTTTCAGACTTAGACATTACCACTTCTAAATTCAACTAAATTCAAAGAGATAGCATCATATCATTTTTCCTACTCAGTTTCTGCCTTTGGCTTACCACTTCTATTAAACATCTATAAGGACTTGAAACGTTAGAGTCAGCTTAGACTCACCATAAGCTGTTATGGCTGTTACACCATATAAAATGGCTGTATCTATATAAATGCAGTGACTTATATGTTTATATTCTTTCAATTTTTTTCCTTCATAATATGTCATTTGACTCTTTTTTCCAAAGTTGTATTTGAATCACAACCCTTATCTCAGTTCTAGCTTACAAGAATAATCTGAAATGGCTTCTACTCTTAGTATCTTAAAAGCCTCTCTACCTTTGGTAGAATCAAGTTAAAACTCTTCTCTGAAATCTTCTGCCCTTCACAATCTTTCTCAACTTTATTTTTCTATCTTTTTAGATGAGAATACTATATTTAAGTCTGGTAAGCATCTGTATCAGAATTCAAGTATTTCTTTTTCCTGACTTACCCATTTACCCTGCCTATAATTCCCTCGTATTTCCAAATGTCATGATTCTTTGGAGTTAGACCAATTACTATTAGCTCTATAAAGCTTTACTAATCACTCCTGTTCACACTGGTTGTTTCCTCTTTCCCCCCACCCTTTTTATTCTGCTCTTTGTCTCCTTTATAGGACTAATTTTACTATTAGTTATGGCCCAGATAATATTTTAAGCATTGCAATCTCCAGCAACTACCGAACTTTACTGCTATCAAGTGAAAGTAGCCATGAACAATACAAAAAAAAAAAAATGGTTGTGGCTATGTTCCAGTATAACTTAATTTACAAAAACTGACTGGATTTAGCCCATGGGCCATATTTAATTGACCCATACTTTTGCTGACCAAAATTATAAACTCTGAGGGATGTTTTTGGAAGAGCTTAACATTTAAATTTTTAGACTAAATAAAGCAGATTGCTCTCTCTTATGTGATAGGCTTCATCCTATCAGTTACAGGCTTGAACAGAACAAAAAAGTTAACCCTCTCTCAAATAAAAGGAAATTCCTCTTGCTTGATTTTCTTCAAGCTGGGATATTGGTTTTTTCCCTGACTTCAGACTCAAGCTAAACATTGGTTTTTTCTGGGTCTCAAGCCTGGGTGGCTTTTACATTGGCACTATGCACTAAGAAAACCAGGCCTGGTTTTCAGCCTTTAAACACAGACTACACCATTGGCTCTCCTGGGTTGCCAGCTTTCCAAGTGCAAATCATGGGACTTGTTAGCCTCCATAATTGTCAATTCCTTATAATCACTCACACAATCTCTCTCTCTCTCTCTCTATAATCTCCTATTGGTTCTGTTTTTCTGGAGAACACTAATACTTCTGTTTTTTTCTGGTGTGTGTGTGTTTAACATAGGGAAAGGAATTCAAATAAAAACTTGTAGTCTAACCAGGCTGAGGTGTCAGAAGTTTCAGGCTGCCAGATAACAGCTTGGAAAGAAGTAAGCCACAAAGCAGGGAGCTCCAAAATCTATATACAAATTTCTATTTAACTACAGACTCCCATACAGTATATATGTGGAAAGAAGTCCCAAGGAGCCTAGGGGAATCTATAGCTGGAAGGCTGAAAGAAATCAACAGCAATTTTATCATCTGCCTAGTGTTGGTCATACAAAGTTTGGAGTCCAAGTTCTTATAACTTGAAGGTCTGGATTAACATCTTGAGTTTTCAATTTAACAAAAGGACTATACCTTCAAAGAGTAAGGATTATGAACTAGGACAAAGAGTAATACTCTACAGCAAAACAAAGATTTGTAAGTAAATCTACCCTGAGAAAGGCTAAAGCCAAGCCCCTACAGTATCAACTGATCAGCCAGAATTTAACTGTTTTCAACAGTCTCCAGAGGATGGTAAGACTGTTCCTCTGTTTCTATAATGTATCATTCACAGTGTCTACCCCAAACGAACAAAAAATAATAGATATGTAAAGAATCAGAAACATCTGACTCAGTGTTAAGAGAAAGAAATTAATAGAAACAGTCTCCCAAATGATCCAGGTATTGGATTTATAGATAAGAACTTCGAAGTAACTATAATAAGTATAGAAAAGAATCCACAGGAAAAGATGGTATGAGAAGTCAAAAAATAGAGAATTTTAGCAGAGTTAAGACAGGCAAATAGAAATACAGGTGGACATAAAAAGTCTGTGTACAATTTAAAATAGTTAAACATAGTAAACTGCACATGAATTTTATGTCCACCCGGTTGAACTAAAGAAAAAAGAGTAAGCCTGTGGCTCAAGTGGCTAAGGCGCCAGCCACATACACCTAAGGTGGCGGGTTCAAATCCAGCCCGGCCAGCCAAAAACAACAATGACGGCTGCAACCAAAAAATAGCCAGGTGTTGTGGCGGGCGCCTATGGTCCCAGCTTCTTGGTAGGCAGAGGCAGGAGACTGGCTTGAGCCCAGGAGTTAGAGGTTGCTGTGAGCTGTGATGCCACAGTACCCTATCCAGGGGAAGAGCTTGAGGTTCTGCCTCAAAAAAAAAAAAAAAGAAAAGAAAAGAAAAAGAAAAAAGAGTACATAATTCTATATCTGAAATAAAAATGTATTAGCACATTAGACACTGCAGAGGACAGGGTCAGTAAACTTGAACACAGACTAACAAAAATTATCCAAACTGAAGTAAACAAAAGCATGACTAGAACCTCAACAACCTGGAGTCCTAGAGGGAAGGTAGAGAGAGCAGGACAGAAAAAAAAAATATTTGAAGAAATACTAGTTGAAATTTTCTTAATGTGAATACATTAATTCAAATATATAAAGCTAAGCAAACCCCAAATAACATAAATATAAAGAACTCTACATCACAGCTCACCAAAGGATAACTGCTAAAACCAAACAAAAGTGATTATCCTAAAGGTAGCCAGAGACAAAAAGGCGCATTATGTAGAACGCATTATGTATTCTATTTACATTAGAAACAACAGATACCAGTAGACAATGGAACAAAATCTTTAAAGTGAAGAAATAAAGAAAAATAAACAATAAAAATCCAATAAAGCAGAATTATATATATATGCAACAAAAGTATTTCTCAAAAGTGAAGGCAACATAAAGATAATTAAAAAGCTGAGAATTCGTTACCAGAATAACTGTATTGTAAGAAATCCTAAAAGAGGTTTTTCAGGCTGAAAGGAAATACCTAATGAAAATTTAGATCTAGGGCTTGGCGCCTGTGGCTCAAGTGGCTAAGGCGCCAGCCACATATACCTAAGGTGGCGGTTTCAAATCCAGCCCAGGCCCACCAAATAACACCGATGGCTGTAACCAAAAAAATAGCTGGGTGTTGTGGCGGGTGCCTGTGGTCCCAGCTACTTGGGAGGCGGAGGCAGGAGACTCGCTTGAGCCCAGGAGTTGGAGGTTGCTGTGAGCTGTGATGTCACAGCACTCTACCCAGGGGGACAGCTTGAGCCTCTGTCTCAAAAAAAAAAAAAAAAAGAAAAGAAAATTTAAATCTAGGCTCGGCATCCATAGCATACTGGTTATGGCGCCAGCCACATGCACCAAGGGTGGCAAGTTAGAACCTGATCTGGGCCAGCCAAACAATGACAACTGCAACAAAAAATAGCCAGGTGTTGTGGTGGGTGCCTATAGTCCCAGCTACTTGGGAGGCTGAGTCAAGAGAATCGCTTAAGCCCAAGAGTTTGAGGTTGCTGCGCACTGTGACACCATGGCATTCTACCAAGGAAAGACATAGTGAGACTCTGTCTCAAAAAAAAAAAAATTTTTTTTTTAATCTATATGAAGGAACGAAGACAGCTAGCATCGTAAATATAAAACATTATTTTTCTTTCATTTCTTGAAATTCTTTAAAGGTCAATACACTTTGATGTAAAAATAATAATTATGGTAGATTTTATAATATATGTAAAAGAAATATATACCACAAAATAGTACAAAAGATGGAAGGTGCTATCATACAGGGAATTCATTTTTAAAAAGTAGCAAAATGATAGAATTAAATCCAGTCATATCAAGAATTACTTTAAATGCAAGCAAATGACACTCTTTAAAAATAAAGCTTGTCAAACTACATGAGAAAGCAAGACCTGACAAAGCTATTTGTATGAGATTTACTTAAGTATAAGACAAAGGTTAAAAAGCAAAAGACCTGAGAAAAAACTACAATAGTCATAATTCCCCCTAGCTGTGGAAGATATGTTCCATGATCCCCAGTGGATGTCTGAAATCATGCATAGTACAGAATCCTATTTTTTTTTTCCAGTTTTTGGCCAGGGCCAGGTTTGAACCTACCACCTCTGGTATATGGGGCCAGCACCCTACTCCTTGAGTCACAGGTGCCGCCCCATGCTTTTGTTTTTTAATCTGATAACCAGGTGGCTACTAAGTGACTAACAAACAGGTAGGTCATATATACAGCATAGATATGCTGGGTAAAAAGATGCTTCACATCCTGAGGAGGGCATCAGAAAATTTCATCAAGCTACTCAGAACTGCATACAATTTAAAACTTGAGAATTGTTTATTTCTGGAATTTTCCATTTAATAATTTTGGACCACTGTTGATCATAGGTAACCAAATTAGCAAAAAACAAAAGTACAGATAAGAGGGGACTATTATATCATTCAAACCTTAATCATATGAAAATTGGAGTGGCAATAAACAATAACTCAGTAACAATAAACAAAATAGACTTTAAGATAAGGTGTATCACCAGAGATAAATAAGACCATTTCATAATAATAACAGCATTCATTCATCCAGAGATCTAACATTCCTATATTCCAAACATAAAAGCATCTAATACATGAAACAAAACCTGATAGAACTAAAGCAAAAATTAAATCAATTCACAATCGTAGTTGGAGATTTTAATACCCTTTCTCACTAAAAAGTGGAACATATAGACAAACAAAACCAGTAAGTATTTAGAAGACTTCAACAACACTATTAATCAAATTGACATTTTTTTTTTTTTTTTTGAGACAGTCTCACTATGTCGCCCCTGGTAGAGTGCTGTAGTATCGCCTCTCACAGCAACCTCAAATTCTTGGGTTCCAGCAATTCTCTTGCCTCAGCCTCCCAAATAACTGGGACTACAGGTGCCGCCACAAGGCCTGGCTATTTTTTTTTTTTTTTGTGGTTATCATTGTTGTTTGGCAGGCCTGGGCTGGGTTCAAACCTGCCAGCTCTGATGTATGTGGCTGACACCCTAGCTGCTGAGCTACAGGCACTTAGCCAATCAAATCAACATTTACAGAACATTATACACAACTGCAGAATTCACATTCAAGTATACAAGTAGTTCTTGTTTTTGCACTGGTATCACATTAAATGAAACCTGTGCCTATCAAAATCTTTACAAGGTTCTGATATGCATGAGTTTCACTTATGATGGCACTGTGCAAGGCAAAGCTTGCTTATAAGGAAGCATTCACCAATATCAAACATTTAGAAAAAAAATCCAAAGGATTGAAATGACATAGAGCACACTATCTGAACACAAGAGAATTAAGTTAGAAATTGATAACAATAAAGTATCCAGAAAATCTTCAAATATTTGGAACCAGAGCGATACATGCCCTTGGTAGAGTATTATGGCATCACAGCTCACAGAAACTTCAAACTCTTGGGCTCAAACCATCTTCTGCCTCAGCCTCCCAAGTACCTGGGACTACAGGCATCTAGCCACAACACCCAGCTATTTTTAGAGATGGGGTCAGGCTGGTCTTGAACTCCTGAACACAAGCAATCCACCCACCTTGGCCTCCCAGACTGCTAGGATTACAGGTATGAGCCCCCGTGCCTGGCTTTAGCGACACACTTCTAAACCCACTAGTCAAAGAACAGGAGTATATATACATTATCTTGGACAATGTACCCAAAAATACTTGAACCGAAAAGATTCCTATGTTTGGAGTTGAAATATTTTGATTAGAGAAGGTATAAAAGGTCAAATAGAAAGTTCACTTTTATTCTTCTTCACTATTGGAGCTACTCAGAAAAGTTCTAGGCCTAGAGAATGTACTTTCCTTTGTTGTTAATTTAAGTAGAAAGTATATTTTAGAAAGATGCCATGGAAATATTTGTCTATGGGTGCTGTCCAAAGTTAATTAGTAAGGCAGATCAAAAAGTTATATAGCATGCTTCAGCCAACACTTAAAATTATTTTTGGTTATAAACTTAAAAATGTTTAAACGCCCCTCACCCCCAAAAATGTTTAAAGCCACTACTCTCATAGTACTGTCAGCTAAATATTTGCACATTTGAAAATAATGTGAAGCATAAGAATTAAATTGATTTGGCTACAAAACATGGACACTAAATAAACACATACCTTAGCTGCATTTATAAAACATGTTTGTAATCGTCTCCCTAGTACTAAAAAATTTTCTACAGCTGATGGAAGTAATTCATTGTAAAATTCCTCTGCATCTTCTCCTGGATCCAAGCCCACACAGCAATGGCTGAAATAAGAGTACAAATTGTGTTAATGGTAAGTTTCAGTTGAATGCTCAAGCTTCTATAGATACTATGTTTTATCAAGAATTTGTAGTATCAAAAAAATTATAGTATACGTCTTTTGTTTTGTTGTCAAGGCAATAAAGAATTTTTTCCCCTGGAAAATTAGCCTAACAACTTGCTAGAAAAGTAAACAGTGGTATGGACCTTGTTTGTACTTAGGTCCAGGATTCATATACCCTAAAAACCTACATGTTAGCCCTTCAGGAAATAAAAGACATGTGGCTCACAAAAAAGAGAAACATGTGAAGTTTTCAATATAATTATTCTAAAAGCTATTAAGATACCTTAAGAGTTTACTTCACTCATAACATTTGTGTTAACTGATGCATTTTAGACATCTGATAGCTGAAAAACACCCAGGAAGGATTAGCCTGCAAGGGACAGATAAGGAAATCAAACACTAATTTCATACCAATTCTACTTTCTGTATAATATTTAATTGCATATTCCTTATATTAAAAGGGAAATGAGCAAAAACCTAACAATAGGAGGAAAACTTTTACAATATGTATTAAAGAGAAAGTCATTAGAGAAATGAATCCCCTTGAAACTGCAAAAAAAGTCTCCCCCTGGATACAAGTTGAAATGCATTCTGAATTTATCAGAAGTTTCAATAATAAAAAGTATTTGCACAGGCTAATTCCAAAAAGGGCCCCAAACCCAACGGTCCCTATCTGTGCACTCTAATAAGTATTGCTGTTTGAGTCTTTTCAACAAAATCTGCAGACGCTAATAAGCAATAACTACTACATATTGAGCATGCTAAAAAACCTAAGTGGTTAATGGTTCAGATGCCAATAAGTTTTATTTTTCTTTTATTTGTATTTTGAGACCTAAAATTAATGGGCTAATGCTCACATGTATCAGCTTTTCTTTTTTCCTTGGTTCCTAAATTGAGTATCTTCTCTGATTGAAAACATTAATAAATAAAATTATGTTTATTTATTAACACAGCACTCACAAACATGGACATTTCTTATGTCTTTGATTCTACCTCTGAGATCCTGGCTCAATCAATATAGTTATGACCTAGCATATCCATTCAAATGATTTTATTTAAGGAAATTATTAATATTGAAAATTAAAGTATAAAAAAGAATACTATATACATTTGTTAAGTATTTTTTGAGACTGCATACTTTAAATTTGGCCTTTACCTAGTAACAAAGTAGGAATAAGCAGTTTAGAAAGCTAGGATCCAAGACATAGCATAAATAGGACAAAGCCCCTTTAGTAGGAATAGTTATTAAAATCAAATGGCTTATTTAAAACAACAAGAAAAGAAAGCTGGGATCCAGTTATTAAATGCACACTTCCAGTTACTTAATCAGGAAGTGGCTTGGACACTGAGAACATGTGGTTTATTTTATTGCCTCCTTTTAAAAAATGAATTTGGGCCGGGCACGGTGGCTCATGCCTGTAATCCTAGCACTTGGGGAGGCAGAGGCAGGTAGATTGCCTGAGCTAGAATGATACCCCATCTCTAAAAATAGCCAGGTGCTATGGTGGGTGCCTGTAGTCCCAGCTACTCAGGAGGCTGAGTAAAGAGAATTAGTTGAGCCTAAGATTTTGAAGTTGCTGTGAACTATGATGCCAGGACACTCTACCAAGGGTGACAAATGAGATTCTGTCTCAAAAATAAATAAAGAAAGAAAGAATTTGGTCTCTTTTCTATGAATTTTTAGCATGTCAGTCTATCAGTAAATGCTGCCTCTTAATTTTATGAACAGGATTTGGGCAACTTAGTGAAATATAAGGTAGCTAAACCAATACAAACTAAAGTGACTAGTTTCTATATCTGTTCTATAGTAATTGTGAACATTCATTTTAGTGGCTATTTCATTCTGCCTTGTATCATACATTTCTATGACTGTCATTCAATCTCTATTATAAGTTTCTCAATAGAGCCAGTGCCTTAATGACTTCATTTCTTCAAATATTTCTTAGTCAGTAAATAGTGTATTAAATAGATACTTGGGATTCAGTGGTGAGCAAAAAAGTGATTACCACCTTCATGAAAGTTACAGAAGAAAATTTTAGGCAGTCAAATAATTGCAAATAAAATTATAAACAATAACATACAGTATAAAGCAAAAGCACAACAAAAACCTGTTACAGGAGATTGCCAAGGTTGTTAGGTAGATGAATAAAAAAGAAGCAAATGTCTAAAATCAGAATCAACTACTACATCCCTCAAGAACAAACTGACTTACTGCTTCAAGTTTACCTTAATATCTGTGTAAGCTGGGATATTGTAGTCCAACCACCCTGGATTCGAGAACAATCTTGACTGAGGACCAAGAGGCAATACTGAATAAGGTCATAACAATATATATCTTGTTTAATTTTCTTCAACTCTGAGCTTCCTAAAGGTATGGTGTTTATTATTTCTAAGACAAAAGGAAATAAGATACACTTATTTTTGCTTAATACATCCAAAGGCTACTTGTATTTTCTATGTTGAATAAAGACTAAAAATATACCATAAGGAAAAAGCACTGCTCTGTCATAGTGTTATGATTTCTCTAAACAAATTAGAAATTCTAAAATTGTACAAATGATGGATTAGTTTTTTATTTAAACTGTATTATCCAACAACAAGACACTTTTCTTACCTTTTAACTTCAGCAGTATAACAGGGACATTTTGCTCAGGGCTTTTTGCAACTTCAGCAGCTAAAGCTAAGATCCTTGGGTCTGTACCTGTTGGCTTCATTTCTCGTATCACCTATATTTTTACAGAATCAAAAATTAAAGGTCAAAATGCCCTGTGTACCACTAAAATAATGTTTATAATTTCAATATAAATGAAAACTTATTTGAGAAATACCCTGTTTGAGAAATGTAGATTTTTTTCATTTCTTCATTATAACAAACTCTGGTTTTTATAACCAGCGTAAATCTAAAAGAGCTCTAGATCCCCATACACATGTATAACTGGTATAGTAGCTATTATTCTATGTGCACTCACTGAGAGTTAGGAACTGTGCTAGGAGCTTCACATTCTCTCTCTCTGATCTACACAACAATCTAGCAAAGGGCTCGG
Organism: Galago senegalensis; assembly: GCA_963575145.1. NCBI lineage: Eukaryota > Metazoa > Chordata > Mammalia > Primates > Galagidae > Galago > Galago senegalensis. The sequence continues at coordinate 4,582 of CAUYTI010139705.1, read as the reverse complement.
CGCCTGTGGCTCAAGTGGCTAAGGCGCCAGCCATGTACACCCAAGGTGGTGGGTTTGAATCCAGCCCGGCCACCAGACAACAATGATGGCTGCAACCAAAAAATAGCCAGGCGTTGTGGCGGGCGCCTGTGGTCCCAGCTACTTGGGAGGTGGAGGCACAAGACTTGCTTGAGCTCAGGAGCTCAGGAGTCGGAGGTTGCTGTGAGCTGTGATGCCTCGGCACTCTACCCAGGAGGACAGCTGGAGGCTCTGTCTCAAAAAACAAAACAAAACAAAACAAAACAATCTAGCAAAGAAATTGTCATGTAAGAAAAACTTTTATCGGTGGCGCCTGGGACTCAAAGGAGTCAGCTCCGTATGCCAGAGGTGGTGGGTTCAAACCTAGCCCTGGACAAAAACTGCAAAAAAAAAAAAAAAGAAAAGAAAGAAAGAAAAACTGCAAAAAAGAGGTAACATGGCAGGTCTAAGATTGCTATCCTTTCTAAGGCCTGTTTACAAGATTGGCCCCTGGCTTATATCTAGAACTCAGATTTCAGGAGGGTTACTACCTATTCTTTGACACAAGTGACTCACTGTGCCTACACTGTTTACAAAAACAACATAGTTTATGCTGAATACTTGCATTCCTTCCACAAGTCTTGGAATTCTGGTACATACCAACGAAAGCTGTCTATGTGACCATCTTGCAATAAAAATTCTGGTCACTGAGTAATCTAGTGAGATTTCCAAGTTTTAGATAATGCTTCATAGGTGTTGTCAAAACTGATTGCTGGAGGAATTAAGCATGTTCTGCGTAACTCCAATGCAAGAGGTTTCTTGTAAATTTGTACCTGGTTTCCTTTGGATTTCACCCAATATACCTTTCCCCTTTGCTGATTTTGCTTTGTATCTCTTTGCTATAATAAATCGTATCTGTGAATACTACCATATCTTGAATCCTGTGAGCCCTCCCAGTGAAGCACTGAACCTGGGGTTGTCTTAAGGATCCTTAGCTTAGAAATGTAATGAGATTATAAGATTACCAAAATTGTTTCTAAATAGTATAATGAATAAAATTATTTCTCCTAAAATTCAAAGTCCACAGCCCAATTTATTGTTGAAAATTTTCTTTATAAAGTTTTAAAGCATTTTTAGGCTCAAAGAATCACTTTAAGATATTATCATTTAATAATAAGCATCTTTCATTACTTATAATTAGTAAAACCTAACATATAGTATTTATTAAGGGTTAAGCACTGTGCTAAATACTTTTATATGCATCTTCTCAATCCTCACAACAGGACTATGAGGTAGAGCCTGAAATCATCTCCATTTTAGGTATGTGTATGTGTGTCTATACACACACACACACACATTTTTGTCCATGCTTCCTGGCTTATAATTTCCATACCCTTTTTTACGTCTTTAGTCATTATGTTGGAGTGCTTTAGGCTTCAGAAGCAGGTCTCAGAAAACGAGAATCTCTTTCTCCTGCCTCCTTTTATCTACTGCTTTTTCTCCCCAAGGCAGGGATCTAATCTTCCATGCCTTTCTCTGACCTCCCTTGTCTGATTATAGGTCATAAGGTCCCCAGTTGAGCATACCCCAGAAAGAATGCTGCACAGAGAAGCCAAGAATTTGAACATAGAGACCTTGCTGGGTTTCCCACCTCATCTTAGTATTATCCAGTAACATTTCCACATGTTCATCCTTGCTTAAATCATGCCTATCCAACAGTCACCTTAAAAGGCCCAGGACTGGGTACAAGGAGCTTCTGGATAGCTGAATATATGGAAGTTCCTACAGGGTAGCATGGAAGCTCCTCACCCCTTCCGGTATCTTGCCTATGCATCTCTTCCTCTGTATCCTTTGTAATATCCTTTATAATAAACCACAAAAGTGTTTCCCTCAGTTCTGTGAGACATGCTAGCAAATTAATTGAACCTAAACAAGGGGGTGTGGGATTTCCAGTCTATAGCTGGTATGCGTTGAAGCACAGGTAAAACAACCTGGTGCTTGTGATTACCTATAGAAGGAGCAACCTTGTAGGACTGAGCCCTCAACCTGCAGGATAGTAGAATTGAATCAGAAGATACCCAGCTGGTATCCGCTGACAACTGACTACTTTGCTTATTGGTGAGGAGAAATTCCCCCACATTTGGTCATAGAAGTCTTCTACATTGATTGTTGGGATGTGAGAACAAAGGAAAAAGTTTTTGTTTTTCTGCTCATATGTCCTTATTATGTATAATATAAATCATTAAAAATCAAGTTCACTGAATATACCTTAATGAAATCCCAGTGCAATTCCAGGCACACAGCAGGCACAAACTTTCCAAGAGATTACATATGGTTATCTCAGTCTTTCCAATGGCTGCTTTATCCTATGCTTCTTTTGTAAGAGTTCATCTAAATACATATGTTTAAACATCCCCTCTATTGGAGGTTATACATGTTGTATGTTATTATAAGCAACCTGCAATCACTATTAATGTACACATCTTTATACACTTATTTTAGTATGTCTGTATGATGAATTTCCCTTGATGTGGAATGGCTGGGTCACCAGGCCAGATGTATTTTAAATTTTGATTAGATTACACCAGTTTTTCTCAAAACTGAGTATTCCACTTAATGCTTCGGCTAACAATGTATATGGATGCTTATTTTACTATAATACTATACCTTCATTAATACGAAACATCATTTGCGTTTTTGCAAATCTGCTAGATGAAAAATGGTTTAATCTTTATTTTTTTTTTGAGACAGAGTCTTTGTCACCCTTGGTAGAGTGCCATGGCGTCATAGCTCACAGCAACCTCAAACTCTTGGGTTCAAGCAATTTTCTTGCCTCAGTCTCCTGAGTAGCTAGGACTACAGGTGCCCACCACAATGCCCAGCTATTTATAGAGGTGGGGTCTTGCTCAGGCTGGTCTCGAACTCCTGAGCTCAGGCAATGCACCTGCCTCGGTCTCCCAAAGTGCTAAGATTACAGGCACAAGTCACTGTGCCCGGACTGGTATAATCTTGTTTTAATTTATATTTCTTTGAGTATTAGGGAGGTCAAGCACATTTCATGTTTCTGTCCATTTCTCCTTATACATTTCCATTCAGAACCTTTGACTATATGTTTTTCTGGTTTGTCTTATTCTTTTGCAGAAACTTTTCATATATGGATATGAATCTTTCATTTTTTATATTGGTTGTAAAATTTTCTCCTTTACTGCCATTTATTTTTTAAGTTTGATTATGGTGTCTTTGCCACAGTTTTGCAATTTTTAAGTAGTCAAATATAAAACATTTTCTGCTATGGCTTCTGCCTTTTGTGTCATGTTTAGAAAGGCCTCTTCTACGCAAAGAGCTAAAAAAATTCTCCTACTCCCCCCCTCCCCAGGATGGGTGGAGGGAGGGTAATTGGTGGGAACCCATCTACCGCGCATTTTACAAGGGTACATGTTAAATTTCTAAGTGTAGAGCATAAATGTCTTAACTAAGAAAACGTGGTGAAGGCTATGTGAACCAGTTTGACGAAAATATTTCAAATAGTATATAAAACTAGCACATTGTACCCCATGATTGCATTAATATACACAGCTATGATTTAATAAAAAAAAATTCTCTTTATCTTTTTTAGTTTTTATAGTTTTATCTTCCTTATATTTATATCTTCAAATTAAGGCATTTTGTGAATAATGTAATACAGGAATCTAAATTTTTTAAGTTAGATGAGGTTATAGATTTGTGAAAAAAGGACCAATGCACATAGCAGTCGTAAATTCTTGAGGTAACTTAGTCATGAAGAGAAATAACAGGAACAGTCTGAAATGTCACATTTTCATACACTAAATATACACAAATATACATATACAGTATGTTTTTGGACTCTATTTAGCTTCATTAATCTATTACTCTTTGTTTATTCTTGAGCTAGTACAACACAGTTTACTTTAATAGTATATGTTTGGAAAAAATTCACACCAGAAGGTAAGGTTCATGAGGGTAAGCCTATACCATCCTTGGTGCTGCCTTCTTATATCTCTGGTTCACTACTATATCCCTAAGTGGCTAGACTAGTGCCTAACATGTGATAGGTACTTAACAAATATATGTTGAAAGAATAAATAAATGTACAAACCTTGTGTATGCTGAGACTCAATTTCTTGGTCTTCTGCTTTCTCCTTGTTACAATATGAAAAGCTCAGATTTCTATTTGGAATACTTTCTAAGGTAAAATAGGCTCAAAATAATTCATGCTTACCTAGCTACCACAATAAAAACATCACTAAAACATTATCATTATCACCAAATGCGTATACAGCAGTATGGTAGATGTAAGGTTCACAAAGACTGTATATAGGCCAGATTCCCTACTACTATTCTGGTTGGGAAATAAAACTATAATATTTATGTGTACATACATACATACATACTCACACAAAATCTTAGGTGTATTTGTTTAAAATATAAACAAATGACACAAATGCTAAGAATATAGATTATAAAGTCAGACTGGGCTTCTCTGAATCAGTTTTCTTATTGCAAAGTAAACAAAATAGAAGTTCCTACCTCTTTTTTTTTTTTTTTTTTTTTTTTTTTTTTTTTT
>CAUYTI010139694.1:0-14553 GCA_963575145.1 Galago senegalensis | reverse complement strand
GCATCACGCTCACAGCAACCTCCAACTCCTAGGCTCAAGCGAGTCTCCTGCCTCAGCCTTCCAAGTAGCTGGGACTACAGGCGCCTGCCACAACGCCTGGCTATTTTTTGGTTGCAGCCATCATTGTTGTTTGGCGGGCCCGGGCTGGGGATTCGAACCTGCCACCTTAGGTGTATGTGGCTGGCACCTTAGCCGCTTGAGCCACAGGCGCCGAGCCTAAACTTACATTTTGAAGTTTATATTCCTGAAACCTAGGAGTTTACCGTTTGCTTATTTTTTTAAAGGCCCTTAAAAAATGACTTATTTAATAACACTTCCTTGATTTTCCCTTATTTTTTAAAAAACTTATTCTAATGATCATTGTTGAAGCCTCCACTCCTTTTTTCACAATCTTCTGCACTCTTTTTTGATGTTCCAGCATCCTCATTTCCTTGTTAAATCATTTTTTATCAACCGAAATAGTTTAACAGATCTAAAATTCTTGTATCTTTGAATTTTGCATAAGAGATGTTTGTATTTTTAGAGCAATTATCCTACTTTTAATCTTAATATCAGGGAAGAAAAAAATTTAATTTGAGACAAAAGGGGAAGAGAGACCAACCAACATTTGTTGAGCATGTGGTATAAACCGGGCCCTATGCCAGATACTCTAATTACATTTGATTATATTGATTGTCTATAAAAGGATAGGGCACAGAGAGGCCAGCTTCCCTAAGGTTTCTTTGCTCAGCAGAATTTACTGCATTGATATATGAAATACAGACTGCCAGGGATGGAAATAAGCTCTTCAAATGCACTGGCTATCACAATGGCATTTAAATAGAATGAATGACTCATTAGGTTGAGTACTGCCCATACTCTGTTTATTTAGGTTTGGTGAAGTGTGGCTATACCATGTATGATCTGTTATCATGATGTGAGATCTTCATTTTAACCACTGCACAATGAAGGGAATTCTTTTCCCTTCCTGGCCTCCTAAGATCCAAGGTCTAACTTATATCTCTTTGAAATGTAATATTAATGTCAGTTTAGATTTTTTAGGTGCCACTTTAGATTCCTCTTTATTCACATTTTTTTTTCTGGGAGAGTAGTAAGTAAATCTAACAATAAAACGAATTTGACTTTTAGATTACATTTAAAACAGGAAGTTGGCAAGGAGAGCGCTGCAGATGGGAGCAGCAACTCCAGATGGATGAGCCTTGAGGAAGCTCAGAGCTGGGGGCTTGTTTGCAATGGTCTGTGGCTGTGTGGCTGAGGTTTGTCATGACCACCAAGTGGGCCAGCTGGTCTGAACCTGAACTCACTTGTGCGGGCTTTCTGGTGGTTTGTACAATGCGGAGCTGAGCCCCTTTCCCAGGTCTAAACTGTACACCCTGAGGGCAGCCCAGACCACCTCTCCCATGTTAGTATTTTCAAGAAGCGAGACCAAAGCGACATTCAGAAATTGTTGAATTCCTCAAGAAAGGTAACTGTTTTTATGTTACACAGTAAGTCTTTTGTGAAGTATAAAACAATAGATATTTTTATGTTCTTTGCAATTTCTTGGTCAAATTCTCTCCTGTCATTTTATTTGAACTTACCAACCTTTGTGATGGGCAGATTAGGTGTCATTCCTCTCCCTTCCCCCATTATTAATTATAGTTTCTTGAGATTTGATTCACCACTGGGGCCACTGCACAGAAACAGGATAGATGTTCCCCCATCTCCAGCCAAAATTTGTTTTAGTTGTTGAGACTGAAGTTTACTACTCAGATAATGAGGCTTTCTGAAGCAGGGAAGCTCCCACGCAAATCTTAAAATGGCTTCAGAGAGCTGAGAGACTGGCTTGGAGTCTTTGTGGTCATTGGGGGAAGATGGTGTGGGGTGAGGGTTCTCACAGTGGCTTGAATTTCCTGCTGGTGCCATAAGGGGAATCACCTAGACTTTCCTATCAGCTTGCCTAGATGTTACAAAGAAGGGGATAAAGAAGGGGTAAGGCTTAAAAACATCAAAAATGGAATCAGGTGTATTATTACATTTGCCCACTATAGACATGTTCAATTCTTTGGTTTTTGTATAGTCTCAGACTGTATATTGTGTTTAGATATCTATATATTAGAAACACTGTCTCATTTCGGAACAATTTCAGTACTCATAAAAGAAACTTGTATTTTTTATTAATATCTCCATATTCTCTCCCCTTCTCTCCCCATCCCTAAGTAACCACTAATTTACTGTCTATCTCTATGGATTTTCCTATTCTGGACATTTCTTAAATGGAATTCTACAGGCTGTATACAGTGGCTCACTTCTGTGATCTCAGCACTTTAGGAAGCTGAAGTGGGAGGATCACTTGAGCCCGGGAGTTCAAGACCAGCCTGGGCAACATAACAAGACCTCATCTCTACCAAAAAATAAAAAAAATAAACCAGGCAAGGTGACATGCATCTGTAGTCCCAGCCACTTGGGAGGTTGAGGCAGGAGGATCATTTAAGCCCAGGAGTGAGCACAAGCAGTGAGCTGTGATTGTATCACTTTAGCCTGGGTGATACAGTGCGATCCCATCTCAAAAAATAAAATAAAATAAAAAGGAATCATGCCCCATGGAGGGGGGGTCTTTTGCAGCTGGCTTCTTTTACTTTGCATAACATTTTTTACGTCTATTCATGTTGTAGTGTGCATAGGTTCTTTGTTCTATTTATGATTGAATGGATTCCATTGTGTGGATATGCCATGTGAGTTTGTCATTTTAAAAGATGATTAATTGGGAACATTTGAGGGTGAAGTGGTGATGGGAGCATCAGTTGGTGTCAGTATTAGCAAGAGAGGAAGACATGGGCCTGTATCTCAAAAGGGAGTGAAAAGCAGACATCTAGTCTCAAGAATTGTGTAAATTAGAAGTGACATTTAAAGATGTGTGAGAGTAAATGTGATCTCCAAATTGAAATATACACTCTTTAGTCAGCTGCACTGGTTGCCAATAGATACCATCCATTTATTCATGTCTCTGATGAAATTCATGGTAATTAACATTTTAGACCAATCCAAGATGCAGAAAAATCAGTGAAACCAAATGTGCATTTCACATTATGTATTTATTTAGTTATGCTTCTGTTAACATGAAGTCCATTTTTTTTGGCCTTATTGAATATGTCACTCTAAATTTTCCTGTTGCTTTTCTTTTGCCCACTAATTTTGTTAGTTGGAAAATGATTAATATTTAAATTGGTACAAGTTGCTCAAATGCTTATGTCTTAGTCTGTTTTTTGTTGCTGTGACATAACGTGTGTGTTACAGACAGGGAAATTTATAATGAACAGAAATATATTTGGCTTACAGTTTTGGAGGCTGGGAAATCCAAGAGTGTGGTGCTGACATCTGGTGAGGGCCTTTGCGCTATGTAAGCCTATGGCAGAAGAGAGAAGAGGAATAGAGTATGAGATGAGAGAGAGAGAGAGAAAAGGGGGCCGAACTCATTGTTTTACCCACTCTTGAGATAAAGCCATTAATCCATGAGTCTCTGTCCTACTCACCTCTAAAGGTACCGTCTCTCAACACTGTTCATTGGGGATTAAGTTTCCAACACATGAACTTTGGGGGACACAAAACACAGCATCTTGTTAATGTGTCTCTAGAAAACATTGCTTTTTCCTCTGAATGACTGTTGGGATATTGTTCTGTTCTCTCTCATTTTTTTAAAAAATTTGTTTAGCTTTGTTGATGTATGATTGACAAATAAAATTATGTAAATGTAAGGTATATAACGTGATGATTCAATATATGTATATACTGTAAAGTGATTACTACGATCAAGTTACCTGACACAGCTAATACCTCACTTAGATACCATTTTTTGTTGTTGTGCGAACATTTTAGACATTTGTTTGTTTATTTTTTTAGAAAGTCTCACTTTGTCGAGTGCTGTGGGATCAGAGCTCTGAGGAACCTCAAACTCTTGGGCTCAAGCAATTCTGTTGCCTTAGCCTTCCAAGTAGCTGGTATTACAGGTGCTGGCCACAACTTCTGACTATTTTTAGAGATGAGGTCTCAGTCTGGCTCAGGCTGGTCTTGAACCTGTGAGGTCAGGCAGTCCACCTGCCTCAGCTTCCCAGAGTGCTAGGATTATAGGCCACGGTGCCCGGCCCAGACCCTTGTTTTAAAACCAGCAGCTTCAAATTTGCTTGGTTATCATTTATAATCCTTTGTAAAGTTCAAACATAATCTTTTGTATCTCAAATAATATTCCCTGGCTTTTGTATAGGATGTCTAAAATAGGTAATAACAATTATAAATTAATTTCAAATTTCTAAATACTATCTTTATTTAATTTTGAATGAACTATTGCTTTTTAAGGTGTTTCCTTTGCAGTACAGGAGTTAGTTTAATTGGTGGACTTTTCTGACTTCTCAAAACAGACAATTTAACATGTATATTTAGTGTCTTCGTCTTCAGTTCTATGTAGATGAGTTTCCATGTTTATCTGCCAGCACTGTGATATCATGTGAAGACTTCGATCTCGTGACATGAGAACTTGGGTATAATCTTAAGCCTTATAGTTCTATTTTAGCAGAATCACCATTTGGAAATAGAATGCTCTAGACCCTGAAGTGTTACTGTTTTGTGTATGTGTGGGTATCTCCACCTCTTTGATCTTGTGTGGCAGTTAGACACATTTTGCATAGAAATGCAAGAGAGAATGAGCCTGGATTTTTGCTTTTCTGTGAGGCTCAGTAGTTAAATTGGCCACAGAAAACAGACATTTGGGATCATGTGACTAGATGGTGTTCTCTATAGGTGTGCTTCTATCCCAGGTGTGCCACCCCCAGATGTCATTCCCCTACTCAATCATTACAATTCACTCTGACTTTGAAATCTGTAGATAATAAATGAAAACTATCTGTTGTCTTGTGAAATAAGGAATAATATCATAGTAGATTTTTAAAAAATGAGAACTTTTTTCCTATATGCATATTGTGGGCAGGAGAGGTTTTTGTATTATAGTTACCCTTTCATTTTTTAGGAAACAGCAAGAGTCAACTTGGTATTATGTCAATGGCCAGCTTCCTTTTTAGCCATTCCCAAAGGTATAGTGTCACCGAGTTCAGTCTGCAGTAAAAGGACTTGAATTACTTATGTGCCAAAATAATAACCATATTGGCTGCAAGACTTCAGCTGCATTTTACCAATGGATTCAGAAATGCTGCTTCAGAATGCGTGTGTGTGTATATGTGTGTGTGTGTGTGTGTGTGTATAGCTAGCCAGATTGGTAACTTTTTAATCCATATTCCCATTTGCATCTTTGTATATTGGAGATGGGAGAGAGTCCTTTTAAGCAGTCCAAACTCTCTAGCAAAGAGTAGGGGTGGGTTGAAGTCAAGATCAACAGGGCAATGCTGTGTTCCCTTGTGTTTTGCTGTCAGCAAGCTGTTACCCATACATGCAAAGGTTGTTTGAAGTGGCTTGCACGTGTTTCCATAGCAGCAGTCATCTTAGCAATTTTACCCGTTTTTTGGACTTTTTTTCTTTTGCTTCTCTATTCTTTGCTGATGCGGGATTAAACAAACGGCATATTTAGGTCAAGGAAAGAGATGTTAGCTAATATAGATGCTAGGCTAAGCATTCTGGGAGAGTGATTTCTTGCAGCAGATGAACATTCTTTGTGCCTCCCAGCAGCATCTGCAGCAGTGTGGCTGTCTGGCACTGTCTTTTTCATTTTGGGCAGGTTCTGAGATTCAGAACATTCCCAAGCAAATCAGAGGAGCCAGCAGTTTTCTAGTAACCATATGTAAATCTTCTGCTTATTTGGTACTAACAGTGAGGCAATCCATTGGAAAAACGATACTTTAAAGGTTTTGGTGCATCCAAGGTGTGTCATCTTACGTTTGCACCACCCCTCCTATTTTACACTCGGAGCCTGGCTTTTTTTGTCAGGCAGTTGGGCAGGAGCGGATTCTTGTATGACAGCTCAGAGCTTCCCTTCTGTTCCAGTGCTGGGGACTGCTTGTCGTGAAGATGGTACAGTGGGAGCCTGTTTCTGAAGAGCCAAAGAAGAAGATGTGGAAATGGAGTAGAGATTGTTAAAAATCTGAACGTCCACACCTTGGGGATGGGTTGCACTACTAGTGTGATTCTGTTTAAAGGCATCCGCACCGTCTTTGAAAGAAACTGTGCTTATATGTGCAAACAGCAAGGAGAGAATAATGCCCTTGAATACACAGCATACAATTGGACAAAAGAAGATTCAGAACTATTGATCTCTTCCTGTCTGGTAAATGTTGCCTTGCTTAATTAACAACTAGTTTAATGGTAATAGAATAAACTAGTCTTTAAAGGAAATATATTTATTTATTTCAATATGCTTATATATGTGTGTACGTTTGTGGTCTGTGTTTATAAATGCCTTTAAATTTAAATTATGAGGTACCTGTTTGTATGTGTGAGGATGCCATGTATTAAAGCTAAATACATACAGAAAGAAGAGTTATAATAAGACACTTTATTGAAGAATAGTTTTCTGAGGTAGCTTTATGAGCTTACGTGTTCTTGGTATAGCCTCAGAAATCATACCTGGCAAAGTGTGTATTTAGGATATTATATATGTGAGCCCCCTCCCAGGGATACTGAATTATGCAGTCCCTTTGCATCTTAGTTTTCTCTTTGGTTAGGTTTTTCTTATTAATGACTTGCGGTCTTTGATTCAGGAAGAAATTTAAAGGGAACATGAAAGAAAACTGTAATGGATATGAGACAGATATTTCTACTTTTTTTTAAAAAATGCAACTCCTTACCCTGTTTTGGGATGAAGGGTCTTGAGAGTAAAGGGAACCTTAGTTTGACACAGCACTTCTGTGTCCTGTCCCTTTACTGGGCATGAAGTCACAGATGGGTGTGCCTCTTCATGGCCTTGTCACCAGCGCCAGGCATGTGAGGAAGCTACATGCTGGTCTCTCCTCCCTCAGGCTTCCAGGCCATTTTTCTTTCTGTTCTTATCACAGTTTTTGTCAAAATGATTGGGGACGAATACACGTAAGATTTGCTGTGAGTCTTGCCAGCCGCTGCTAGGTATAGCAAGGCATGCAGAAACAGAGACCTTTCCCTGTTGGGGAGGCTGCCATCTGAGACTGAGAAGGGGGCGTTAGCACGCCATATGTACTTCGTGATCAGATCAGGTCGCCCTGGCCTTACAGGAGCCCAGAGAGATAATGTATTTTGTGGAGAGGCGTGTGTGATGTTAGCACTCAAAATAGGAGGATAAAAGGAGAGCATCATCTGAGGCATTGGCCGCATTTTAGAAGTCAGTGTTATGTGTGGTGTGGAATTTAAGTGGTGCTAATTTAACTGGTGAATGTTCTAAGCTATGATGGACTTTTGAGAACAACCAGTCTCAGAGATTAGAAGGACCAGCTTGTTACGGCTTGGTCCCATTGGTGTACCCTGACCTGACAGCCCAGGACTTATTTGGCTCTACTGGCAGAGCCCTTCTCCTGCTGCAAGCCTCTGCTCTCTCAGGCCAGACTGACTTGTCTTTGGTTAACTTAACTTTAAGAGACTGCTTGTTTTTTTTCCTTTTTATTTTATTACATGAAAGAATAGTCAACCTCCAAGGGCATTGTCAGAACTCAGGGCTTGTGTTTCTGGAATGCTGTTCCTATTGGCAGCTCTCTGCCCACCACCTTGCCTGCACCAACAGGTTGAGCCATGCATGTGGCAAAGGTGCTGCTGGATGGCAACACATACCCTGGTTGTTGTGTGTCCTTGCCTCCTAAGGCCTCCTCTCTGTGCTGCAGAAAGAATGGGCCTTTGAAAAGAAAGTCAGGCTGTGCCACTCCTCTGCTTAGAAAACCTCTCCATCACTCAGGGCCAAATGCAGAGTCCTTATAGCAGCCTCCAGCTCCATCTCTGGCGCTGCCTACCTCTTCACATATTTGCTGCTTTTTCTTTCCTTCTCATCATTTTTCTCTGTGCTCTGGCCACCCAGCCTGCCTTGCCATTTCCACTTGCTGGGACATCTCCACCAGGCATTGCGTGGTTCATCGTCTGGCCTCCTCCAGCTCTTGGCTCTGATCCCTCTTCCCAGTGAGGCGTCCGTGACCCCGTGGTTTAACTGTGCAAGACCTCCAGCTCACCCTTTCTTCAGGCCCCGTGCAGTTGCTTCCTGATATTTATTTCTACCTGATGTGTTCTTTGTCTGGAAGAGCAGCATACATTAGTAGTAGTAGTGTTGCTAGACTTCTAGTAGTGTTGCTAGAAGTCTGCTTACAGTACAAAAGGAATCAGATTCATGATGAGGGGGATTTCTTTCTGTTGTAGTCACTCTTCTGTCCCTAATAGCTACTGCAGTGCTTGGCTCCATAGTAAATGCTCAATTAATGAGTGAATGTGGTTTATGGTCCTGAACTTAAACTTGGAGAAGCTGCTGAGAATATATAGGTTATATTGCTTATTCTAAAGCCAAAGTGTAACTTTTTTTTCTTTCCTTTTCTTTCTTGTTTTTTTTTTTTTTTTGGTAGTTTTTCCCCAAACAGTGACTGGCTTATCTTGATCATTCAGCTTCCTTGGGTTGTACTTCCCAACCCTTTTGTCATGGCGCTATGCCATGAAACTGCATGGTTCCTGGATTAATATCCCCTGGGTTTGCTCTAGTCATTATGACAATTCATTATACTGTCTTTGGACATTATTCAGACTAGCTCTGTTACACCTTTTCTGTGGTCAGGCATTTGAAGACCTTATTTTGAGTCATATAAACCCTCTCTTAAGGGAACCCTGCCCATCAACAGGCCCTTGGGTCACCTCCCCACAAAGATAGGCTGACCTTATCTCTGGATAGATGTGGGTTCATATCAGGGTCCTCAGCCTTGGTTGGGACAGCGTCTGTTCTACCTCCAGGTCAGGTGGTGACTTTAGCCTGTGGCTCAACCTTAACCGTCAGCAGCTAAGAGGTGCATTTCACCTGCTCTCAGATAGCATGACCCCACCTCAGCCACTCAGTATGCTCCACACCTGTGTGGAGGGGATGTATTCAGAGGGGCAGCCTGAAGGGCTTGATGCCACCAGTTCTTCAGGAAACTGTAAATATCCCAAATATTCTGTCAGTCTAGACCTGATTCCCGGGCTGCCTTGTTTTGCCTCAGTGTAATTACAGCTTCTGAACTAAGCTTTGGATTTTTCTCTTGGCCTTTACTGAAGTACCTCATGAGAAACATTGTTATGAAAGTAGTATCTACTATAAGGATGTTGTTGAAGGCAACCCTCACTTGGTCTTGGAACAGCAACAGGCACCATAGTGTAGTGGTTAAGAGTGCTGACTGGAGCCAGCCTTTGGGGGTTGAAGCCTTAATTCATAGCCTAAGAGCTGTGTGACTTTGGGCAATTTCCTTGACCACTCTGTTCCTCAGTTTCCTTATTAGCTAGTTGTATTATCCCATAGGGTTATTAAATGAGTATGCCTAAAGCTCTCGGACAGTGCCTTCCGCATAAGCAAGGGCTAATTGTTAGCTGTTGTGATCATTGCCATGCATTCTATTTTTTAGCGTTTCCTTTGTGAGGAGCCCTGGAAGAAATTTTTTCTTCCTACTCTGAATTGTTGTACTTTTCATAAGGAACTACTTTATCTTTATTTTATGTACATTACGGTTCATGTAAATGATCTCAGCTAAGTTGTCAGTTAATTGTTTAAAGAAAGCTTAGTTCCAGTAATTCTAACAGATACACAGCATTTTTTAAAAAAAATTTTTTTTTTATTTCTCTTAAATCTTGTTTATTTTCCTCTATCATTTACCATTTTTATCATGGATTGCTTTTTTCTCATCTGCTTATTAAAATAACTTTCAGTATTTTTGTTTATGTGAATAGTTCATGTACTTTTAGTGATTTAGCAAGCAAGGCAGGATATAAATGAACAAGCTAACAGAGAACTATATAGTGAAGAAAAAAGCCTTTTACTGTCATTAAAGATGGCTGTGAAGTGAAAAAGTGGTATCTTAAATGTGGACTTTAGCTTTGTAAGGATGGACTGTGCAGATTCCTACTAGAAGGTTCTTTTTATATTTAAACAGTGAATCAGCATCCATGGTGGGCGGTACACCAGGAAGTGGACTGATCTAAGATAAGCGGACTGACCCAATTTCTCCTATACTACAACACCTTCATTTCAACTAGTAATTCTAGTTGAAACAATTGCTCACAATTGAGGGGCAAGACAGAATTGAGATATATTTTATTACTGATCAAGGATTCTTTCCTAAAGGATTTTCCCTTTTTTGATTAATTGAATGTGTTGGTTTAGCTTGTTCAGGAAACAATCTTGAGTGCTTATTTCTTCAGGGGATGCTGACACGTAGGATTCACAGGTACCCTCTGAGGACAGGAAGGAACTGCTCAGACCAGGACCTTCCATAGGTAAGGGAAGCTTGAGCAGAAGCAAAACACACTGACAGTTCCACTTTTCCTTGTTTGGAAAAGTTTGTGATAGCCCTAGTCTTATTGGTCTTGTTGGTGAGGATGTGACCTGTTTTACTCACAGCTAATAATATTATGTACCCCGTTAAGGTGACTGAAAGAGTTGAAGAGCCTTGGATGATTCTGTAACAGGTTCTGTTTTTGCCCATTATAACTGAAGTGGAAGAAGTTGCTCAGTTTTGACCTTGACAGCAGCTAGGATCCTATCAACTGCTTAAGAAAGGCAAACTGCTTAAAGTCACAAGGGGAGAAAATGTGCTTCTCCTTAATTTCTCTTGTGACATGTTGGGATAATGCACTTATGATTTAATATTTAATCTTTTTTTTCGTTGTGTCACTGCTTTATAGCTCGATGTTTTTCGTGGATCTGCTATTACAAGATTTGTTGTTTTTAACATGTCTTCAGCTTTTATTATGGTAATTTTTTATCAGACCATTTTAGTCTCCCCAAATTAAATAGTCCTTCCTTTTTCTTTTTTTTTTTTGAGATAATCTCACTTCATCACCCTGTGTAGAGTGTTATGGCATCACAGCTCGCAGCAACCTCAAACTCTTGGGCTTAAACCATTCTCTTGCCTCAGCCTCCCAAGTAGCTGGGACTACAGGTGCCTACCACCTGTAGGCACCAGGCTATTTTTTTGTTGTAGTTGTTGTTGTTTAGCAGGCCTGGGCCAGGTTCGAACCCACCAGCCCCAGTATATGTGGCCGGCACCTTAACTACGGGGCTACAGGTGCTGAGCCTAAATAGTCCTTCCTAATTTAAAAAACCTCTTGGCTGTGAAAATCCTTTGAAAGTCTTTTCTTGCACTGTGCAAAGAAAATAGAGTTGAAGGCCTTGTTCTCCCTAGCCTGTAAGAACCTCCAGACGTGCTTCTGTGTGTCTGTGAGTATGAGTTTGGGGTGAGGATAGGTGGGATGGCAGGGGCAGGGGTAAGTGCTATAATCAATGACAAGTGATGAGTGAAAAATAGTGATAACCTTTTAGCTTGAGGCAGTTGGGGAAAATAAAGACTGGATCTTGATTATTTTAGATCTTCTCTAATGCCTTTTTCATGCTGTAAGGGAGACAGGAGCCTGGCTTGGCTGCCTCTGGTACTAGGCGGTGCTCTTGGGTTCCATGTCCTAGTGCAGGACCGTGATTTTACGTAGATTATGTTTTTCTATTTTATTTCTAGTGTCCTTCTTAATGATTCCTGATGAGTTTTGTTGTTTGTTTTGATCCTAACAGTAAATTGGGCTGGTATTTTTAAGGCAGTCTGCTCTGGCTCCTAGATCTGTTTCCTGCATTATAATTGAGATTGCCCTGCCCTATACTGGCTGCCTGTCCTTAATGCAGCCAATGTGAGTGGGTCCAGGAGAGGATGAGATCTTTTCCCAATTCTTGTTAAAATTTAGCATGTTATTTATCAGTGGATTCATTTACTTCAGTAAAACAAAGACAAGTAATAAACATTTATTGTAGAAACTAAATATGTTTATGTCTTATACACAAAGGCAACCACTATTTTAAACATTTTGAGGCAAAACTCTTTAGATATCAGTGCATTTGGAGATAGTACCTTAAAGAGGTAGTAAAAGTTAATGGTGTCATAAGGATGGGGCCCTAATCTGATGGGACTGTGGCCTTATAAAATGAGGAAGAGATCTACCTGCCTTCCCCAGAAAAGCCAAGAGAGGATGACCATGCTGGCATCCTGATCTCATCTCAGACTTTTGGTCTTAGAACTGAGAGAAAATGCATTTCTGTTGTTTAAGCCACCTAGTTTGTGGTATTTTGTTATAGCAGCCAGAGCTGACTAATTCACAAGTACAGAATAACAAGAATATTATTAATGTTATACACGTATAGTCTTATATGTCTCTTTAAATAGATTCTACATTATATCACAGACATCTTTCCATGTCAGTAAGTATGTATTTATGTCTCTTCTTGAAGTCATTTCATTTTATGGATGCAACATATTTTATTGAATCTATACCCACTAGTCCGCTTTTCTTTTTGATTATAAATGGTATAATAAACATCTTTGTGTATACTCATATATTTTAAACACTTGTCAGATTTTCTTAGCAGATTTCTATACCTGGAATAACTGGGTCAATATATATTTACTTTATAAAATTTTAGTATGTGGTGCCAGATTGCCCTCCAGAAAGACTATTTTGAGATTTTTAAAATCTCAGGACAAGGCAGATTGTGTTCTTTCCTTGTGACTGCAAGCAGTTTGCTTTCAGTATGGCTATTTAGTAAGGTGTAATGGGCTTCTGATAAGTAGAATACAGTGATTTAGATTGCAGGTATACTTAGGCAAGTAACAGAGTAAGTAAGGATGAAATTAGCACTAATTTTGCCTCTCCTCCTGGATGGTGACTACTAGCATTCCTAAACATCCCAGGAGGATTTTGAAATGTTCCATTGCGGGGGTGGGAATGTACTGTTCTGGGAGGTCTTCGCCCTTGTAGAATTGGGGTAGCTGTTTCATGCTAAAGGAGGGAGCAGCAGAAATACTGAGTAGAACCAGATGAGTTAAGCTGATGCTACTTTGCTCAAGTCTTACTTTTTACATCAACAAAGTGGTGGATTTATATGTTTCTCCCATAGCCTTAATGAGAAGCAGTGACTTTTTAGAAGCAAATTTGTTGTCTTTCATTTTAAGAATGCATGAATTATTATAGAAAATTAAGAGACTATAGAGAAGAACCAAGAGGGAAACAGAAATCACTCATAACCCTGTAGCCCCTAAATAATTACTGCTTGATATATGGTTTTCTGATATTTTTCTCTGTTGATGCAAGTATTAGAAATGGGATAATATTCTATTGCTTCTTATGCACTTTTTATTTACTGTTCTATTGAAAGCATTTTCTTTTAAAAATTTTATTATTATTTTTTAGAGATGGGATCTTGCTAGGTTGCCCAAGCTAAATTTGAACTTCCTAGGCTCAAGCAGTGCTCCCATCTCAGCTTCCCAAGTAACTGGAACTACAGGCACATGCCTCTGTGCCCAGCTATTACAATCTTTTTTTTTTTTTTTTGAGACAGTCTCACTATGTCACCCTGGGTATAGTGCTGTGACATCACAGCTCACAGCAACCTCTAACTCCTGGGCTTAAGTGACCCTCTTGCCTCAGCCTCCCAAGTAGCTGGGACTACAAGTGCCTACCACAGTGCCCGGCTATTTTTTGGTTGTAGTTGTCATTTGGCAGGCCTGGACTGGTGTTACGTGGCTGGTGCGTTAGCCACTTGAGCTATAGGTGCTGAGCCACAATCATTTTTTAATGCCCATGTTACACTAAAACATGATTTAATACATGCATAATATTATAATAATATTATTGTTATATATATATATATTACAGTCCACAGCCCCATATATACATCTATGTAATATGTACACTATATACTCTATGTAACACGTATGTTATATATAGTATATAAATGTACTAGACTTTATTTAATTATAACTCTGTTAGGCATATAGTTGTTATAAATTAAGAATATAAGTGGGCAGTGCCTATGGCTCAGTGGGTAGGGTGCTGGCCCTATATACCAAGGGTGACGAGTTTGAAGCCGGCCCAACCAAACTGCAACAAAAAATAGCCGGTTGTTGTGGTGGATGCCTGTAGTCCCAGCTACTCAGGAGGCTGAGGCAAGAGAATCACTTAAGCCCAGGAGTTGGAGGTTGCTGTGAACTGTGACATCACAGCACTCTACCGAGGACAATAAAGTGAGACTCTGTCTCTTAAAAAAAAAAAAAAAAAAGAATATAAGCTGGGCACAGTGGCAGGGGCCTGTAGTTCCAGCTACTCCAGAGGCTTAAATGAGAGGATCACTTGTGGCTAGAAGTTTGAGCCTAGCTTGGACAATATAGCAAGACCCCATCTCTAACAAAGTCAACAAAAGGATTACAGAGGACATATTTACCCAAAAATCTTTGTGTACATCTATAATTATTTTTGTTTTGTTTTTTTTTTAATTTTTTTATTGAATGATAACTATGTACATTAGTGCACTTCTGGGGTACAGTGTGGGGTTTTCACATGCAATCTGAAATACTTCCATCCAACTGGTCAACACAGCCTTCATGTCATTTTCTCAGTTATTGCTTTAAA
>CAUYTI010139691.1:37500-57500 GCA_963575145.1 Galago senegalensis | reverse complement strand
AGACTGTCTGAGGAACATACTGTCCTGCAGAGGCCATCATGACACAGGAAAGGGGAGCAAGCAGCAGAGGGGAGGTGTGGAGAATGGGGCATCGTGCCCTGAGCTGAGTCTAATAGAGGCAAGCGGATAATATCGTTTTCCCTCCCCTAAGTCCCCCTGCAGTGAAGGTGGAGGATGGGCAGGCTGCCATAGCTCAGGCTTAGTTTTTAAACTGGAAAATTTGCACAGCAAATCCTTTCTCAGACTCTTCTTCCTGCAAATGGGCCAAGTGATGGGACTTGACGAGTGAAACACAGGACCTGCGGGGCTGAGTCCTAGGGCCCCCTGACATTCTGAGAGCTTGCCCTTACTCAGAGAGGGAGGAGTCTCGTGTAACCCATGAGGCACAGAGGCTGGAGAGGTCGTCAAGTGACATCCAAAACAGCTAACCTAGAGATGGGTACACGGCTGAATAGCTGTGTGCTCAGGTGTTTGAGCTTGTCTTTGTTTTCAGTAATATCTTATTATTTATCACTATAAGATTGCTTTTTAGGAAACTGAGACTCAAGGACTTTTGGTCAATTTATACAAGGTATTTGTATGTGGTAGGACCAGATTCTGTAGGAAATGAAACATACTAAAGATGGTAAAATTTGGCCATTCTCAGACCAAGCAGGTTTCTACTATGGTGTCATACCCAGGAGTCAAGGGAAGTTTGAGATGCTTCTGTATATTTTGCTCACCACTTCCCAACTTTAGCAGATATCATGGTGATGCCTGGCTTAGTATGTCAGGGAAATTCAAACACAGACATAGATACACAGAGAGGGATGCAGATAGGGTCTGGACACAGCTGTGGGTGAGATACAGATAGAAAGAGATACAGTGTAGACAGAGAGGGATGCAGGTAGGGTCTGGACACAGCTGTGGGTGAGATACAGACAGAGAGAGATGCAGTATAGACAGAGAGGGATGCAGGTAGGGTCTGGACACAGCTGTGGGTGAGATACAGACAGAGAGAGATGCAGTGTAGACAGAGAGGGATGCAGGTAGGGTCTGGACACAGCTGTGGGTGAGATCCAGACAGAGAGAGATGCAGTGTAGACAGAGAGGGATACAGGTAGGGTCTGGACACAGCTGTGGGTGAGATACAGAGAGACATACAGTGTAGACAGAGATGCAGCTCCTCTAACCCCAGCGGTGTCCTGTGAGTTATTTGGTGGCTCCATATGACAGGACAGGATCTTGAAACCATAAGATAGAATGACTTTCCAAGGTCACTAAGTTAGGAACCTGCACATTGAAGTTGTCTTGTGATATAACTGGAGTAGAAAATCAAACAAATTGCACCAATTTTGAGTCCATTGTATCATGGAAATTTGACATCTGTAATTAGCATATAAAACTATTTCAAGTGCAGGGATCATTTAATGTGCCTTTACAACTCACCTTGGAATAACAGTAGGCTCATTACAGTGAAGGTAAAACAATCCAGAAAATAATTTTGTCAGGTGGAGATGTTTCCACAACAATTAATGCAGAACTCTCCAGCCAGGAGCTCCAGCAACAGAAGAAGTAAAACCCAGTGCCCAGTCTGTACTACTCCTGGTGCCCCAGTGAAACACACTGCATGCCCGATGCCCCCCTCTCTCCCACAGCTCCAAAGGTCACTGCCACCAGGTGTCTCTGTGACCTTGTTCTACCGGCAACATTGTGGAGTTGTCATTGCAATGCCCATGCTCACCAAGAGCTTATTCCCAGGGCACCTCCCTGCCCAGGGGGCAGCCTCTTCTGTGTCAGCATCCCTGGCACCCTCAGTTTGTACTGAACAATTTTCTATCCTGTTTCTGACTCCATAATGACGTCACTTGCCACCTTAGGCAGCTTGAGATTGCTTTAGCCTCGTGATCAGCGTAAACCTGGACCCCATCCTGGGCTCTGCTGCTGTGTCACCTGGCCCTGAACTTCTATCCTGGGCTCTGCTGCTGAATCGTCATCTGGCTTTAGCAGCCTTGGTCACACATCTGTCAGACCAACAGATGGGACCAGGCGTCGGCTTTCTGGGAACCCTGAATTCATTCCTACACAGAATCCTCCCCCAGTTTTAATAAAACAACTATAGTGAGGTAGAAAAAAGCCCAGTAGCAGCCCAGATACTTCCTTCTGGAAACGTCCTGTCTGTGGTATCTTAGGGGAACCGTGTGCAGCGGCCCCTTCACAGGCAGCACTGGAGCCTGGAAGCTGATAAATGATGTTCGGAATCAAGTCTCTGTCACTGGAACACGCCCAGCCACCTCCTGTGCCGTGTTCTCGAGGGAAGTGACACTTTGCAGGGCTCCAACACGAGAACGCAGATCCCAGAGGGGCTTACCCAACTCGGTTTACTGAAAATCTATCAGCAAATATGTTCCATGTTTGGAGCACCATGGTTTAGAACGCTCTGCCGTGACCGTGACTGTTCCTTCATTTATTTATGAATTCATTTTGTATCTTTCTCTGTGGTTTCTGCTCTTTCTCTGTTTTTTCAGCTCTAGTTTATTAATCCTGCTGTCCTCTTTTTTAATCATGGGGCTTACATGCTGACAAAGCACTTGTTCTCTTGCCTAATTTTATAAACTGTTCAGCCGTGCCCTTATTCACTGTTTTCTTTTAATTATGTATTCTTGTTAACCTCCATATGCATTCAAAGTTACAGATTGCCATTGACACAGTATTAATTAAAGCATATAATTTATGACATTGGAGCTTGAAATTAATAAGTGACAATACAATTACATGGCTTGCCTAATTGTCCTTCAGTAGTCGAGAGATTGACATTTGGAGCCGCATTAGAAGCTAAAGGCACTCATAAACTCACAATAGCTTCCGAAGTAATCATGAGAGAATCTCAAGAAATCATCCCCATTTTAAGGGACAAAATCCTGGGCAGCTGAGTGGGAGGGCAATTATCTTTTCTCTTTTTGCTAACGGTTTGAATCTATGGGTGGAAAAGTTTGCTTTAATAGTCAAAAAGTAGGTTATATTGTTTTTAATTTGTGTTTTACAAAATTTTGAGTAGATTGTAAACACAGCTTCTTACCTTTGGGGCCTTTTATGTTATTGGTTTAATTTCCTTGTCCATGTCGTTTTTTATGTCTTTGGATGTAAGGAATATAAACATATTCTCCATCTGACTGAGCAGTTTCTAATCCAGTAATTGGAGGTAGTGTCACCATCCGTCCAACACGGAGCCTGCTTTTCTAGAACATATCCTGTGACACTAAGCTAAGTCACGACTTGTGTTTATTACTGGGTTCAAGGACTGTCTCAGTCAAGTGTAGCTTTCTGCTAAGCCCAGATGGTTCTTGAGGAATAACATTTTCACCTAATATCACATTGACCCAAATGGTTTGGAGTTTGTACTTTTCAAGTAAGCTAATGAAGACAACCATTTACGACAGAGAACTTAGCACACAGAAAAAGGCTATTTGTACGTGGAATTCATAATTTGAAATGTAAAGATTATTTGTGCAAACTTGAACTTTAGGATTGAGTAAGAAAGATCAATTTTTCCTGACACTTGAAAGAGCATGTTGCTTAGAGGGAAAATAGTTATTCACAATGTCAACAAATTATAAACAAACTATTTGGATTAATATTTGTTTTATCGTACATACAGTGAAACAGATTTGCAAAATCCATGCAAATGTAGTGGTTGTGCCCTGTGTCTGTGCGCTGTGGGGCAGGTGGGTTTGTGTCTGTGGCAGGTATACAGACGCCCTGGGGTCTTGGGGAGGAATGCTGCAGTGGCTCTGGGACTCAGCTGTGTGGTGCTAAGTACAGCAAATGCTTCCTCCATCCTTATAGATGTTTCCCCTAAACATATCCAAGTAGAAAATAATGAAGAAGCAGATAAGCCTGCACTGAATGCAAGAACTGGATGACCTGGGTGCAAATCCTAACTCTGCTGCTTTGCTATGAGCTTAGATAAGAACAAATATTGGCCAAATAATTATCTAGTGGAAAGTTTGGTTCCTTATATGTTGAACTTATAAAGCTTTATGTTTGTTTGTTATTCAAGTTTATTGTGAACTTTTACTAAATGGGTGATTAACTCATTATCTTTCAACAAATATTTCATTGATATATAAAAATGAGCAAAAATGAAAACAGATGTGGGAATTTCATTTCTGCATATTTAGTGAAGAGAAATAAAAATGTATGTCCAGAAAAAAAGAATTACTGTTCCAAAATAAAAAAGAATAAGTCATATTACATAGCTACATACAACAAAATGAACACGTCCCAGAAGCGTTAGTCTGAATGATAAAATCCTTACCTAGAAAACACGTAATATTCAATTTTGTTTATCTAAAATTCGAGACAGCGAAAGTCAAGTCATGATTTAAAGCAATCAGGAGAGTGTTTGCCTCTGTGGGCACATGTGGCAGGTGCCCAT
Source organism: Galago senegalensis (assembly GCA_963575145.1). NCBI lineage: Eukaryota > Metazoa > Chordata > Mammalia > Primates > Galagidae > Galago > Galago senegalensis. Next base: position 53,083 of record CAUYTI010139691.1, on the reverse strand, counting down.
CAGCAGAGTTCCAGGGAGCACATAGGGAGGGGAGCAGGAAATGGTCTACCAGGGAGAATGTGGGGGTGCAGGAAGTGGTCTACCAGGGAGAACGTGGGGGTGCAGGCAATGGTCTACCAGGGAGAATTTTGGGGTGCCAGCAATGGTCTACAATACACTTCTGTAAGTTTTTGAGTTGCACAAGTGTTTGAATTTGCCAAACTCTGAAAATGCACACTTAACATTTGTGAATTTAGTGTGTTTAAGTACTTACCTCAGAAGAACTCTAGTTAATGAGTTACATGCTGAAATACTTATGTGCAAATGTATTAATGCCTACAATCTGAAATGCATCAGAAACACGACGGCCAGGTAGAAGGTTGTGCAAAGAGAGCTCAGTAGCACACTGATGTGCCGTCCGAGTGGTGAGTGTCTGGTGATTACTATTTTCATGTTTCTTCACTTTTTTTCACTATCTTTTGAGAGGTGTTATGAGATATTGGAATCAAAATAATGAAACTATGAAAAATTACTTCCCGTCAGGGAAGGGCATGAACTAGGGGTCATAGCACGTTAGTCGGATTTAAAATACGTGAACAAATCACTACTGTCCTTTCAAACTGAATTATTCTCATCTTTTGACTATTTCACTGATCTTTTTCATTTGCTATTACATTAAAAAAACAAAAGAGCCTCATGGTTTGCAGATGCTTGAAAGGAAACCAAATAAATTATTCAGTTTTTTCAAATTCATTTTTCAATAGTACTAATACTATTCGTAAGTAACAGAATTTTAAATTATTTGGGATAGAAATTTACATAACATGATCAAAAGGTTTTTTTACTATATCCAGTGTGTATTCAGTTGACCTGAGTTTTTGATAACTTACCAAAAATCCAAGGTCTCCTGGGAGTCTCACAGTAAGAAGGAAGAGTGGGAGATTGTAGGCTGTCATCCATCTTTGCCGTCTGTCCTGTAAGTTCTTAAATAATTTTAGTATGTGAGTTAAAATCAGAATTTCCTTTGTTGAACTCCATCTCAAATTTTCCAAAATAGTCCGGTGTTCTGCTGCATATTTGGTTGTGGAAGCACATTGGAGACCCAGACAGGCACAGAGAGAGTGTCAGAGTGGGGGAAGCTGGCAGTGCTCAGAGCGGGGCATGGAGCTATAGGTGGTCAATGAAACAACATTTGGTGGTTTAGGGAGAGCTGACTTCCTATGGTTTCAAATGTAGAAAAGGACAAATGTCAACTGGACAAGATCTGCATGACTTTCTTCTGAAATCTTTCAAAATACCACTCTCAGCACTGCTTATTTGTCTGTGAAAACTGTAGAAATAATAATTTGTTGTTTGATGACCTGTAGGGTAGCCTGAGGCCCTGGGTAAGGAGTATGGTTCTTAACTGCTGAGAAAGCGTGAGGACACAGCACCTGGCGTTCATATGTGTGTGAACTTGGTGTACACACGTGTGTGTCCATGAATGAATCCATGTTAGTTCACTAATCCCCTCCTCCTCCTCCCTCTGTTTACTAGATAATTAAGGAAGTGAGGTGCCACTTTCTGCAGTGTGCACTTGTGAACCTTTTTAGCGTGTGCAATAATACATCCTCCCGTTCTGCTTTACCCTTCAAGGAAACGTCAGCTATATTTAACTAATTGAATTCACACTAGTTGAAAAGAAAACAAACCATGAACAAACTTGACTTTGCACTTTTGTTTTTCTTTCTTTGGCTTTAGGGATTGGAACTTGAGCTGAATGTGAATCAGGACAGAAGGAACTTCCTCGGCTGTTTCTTTTCTCCGTAGGGCTGGGGAGATGGGCATTGTTGTTTTATTAATTTCGTGCTATGTATCTTAGGAATACAGTATGAGCTCTCTTTTGTGTCTGTTTTTGCTCAGCTTGATGATTATGAGATTCGTTCATGTCTGTGGAGCAGAAGTTTGTGCCACTTTTTGGAGGGTTAGTCTTATGCTGATGACTGTCGCTGAAGGTAAGTGACTGTGGCTGCTTACGTGTGGTTTTTCTTGGTTTCTCGGTGTCAAGGTCATAGAACTACTTGAAATTAGCTTCACAGTCTATCACTGTGGTGAAATTAGCCACTATCTCTTCAAATACTGCTTCTCTTTCACTCTCCTATTTCTTCTCTCTCTGGGTCGAATGGCACAATATGAAATATTTTTACAGTCCCCTTAAAGCATATTGTTTCCCCTGATTTAGTCTTTATCTTTGTGCTTTAATTTTCTATACTAATCTTTGACTTATAAGAAGATATAAACCCCAAACAGAAAAGCATGTTTCATCTGAACTCATTTGAGTTTTCATGGTGCGTTCCTCACTTCCAAGCGACATTCAGATGTCATCTCACACCCCGAATTTTACCCACACCAGGACATCAAGGGAGGCATCCTTGGCTTCTTCTCTTTCTCCTCCTCCTCCTTTTCTTTTTTTTTAATTTAATTTTTAATTGACTTATAATTTACACAATATAAAATTCACCCTATTAAAGTGTATGATGCTGTGTGTTTTCTATAGTCATAAGGTTGAGAAGCCATCTACTACCAAATTTTAAAACATTTCCATTATCCTGGAAGGAAATCCTGTGATAATTAGTGGTAACCCCCCAATCCCTCCTGCCGCCAGTCCCTAGAAACTACCAATCTACTTTCTGTTTTTATTAGTTTGCCTTTTCTGGACATCTGACATGAGTGGGATCAGACAATATGTGGCCCTTTCTTGTCTGTCTTCCTGTAGTGACCAGTTTTCTGCCTGTCTCTGTTGTAGCACATGTGACACGTCATCACTCCAGAGCTGAATGATATTCCACACCAGAAATTGTTTATCCATGAATCAGTCTTTGGAAATGCGGCTTGCTTACATTTTTAGACTATAATAAATGATATCGTTATGAACATTTTGTACACGTTTTTGTACAAGTATGTTTTCAGTTCCTTTGAGTGGATACCCAGGAATAGAGTGTCTGGGCCACATGGAGAATTCTGTGTTAACTTTTTGAGGAGGCTCCACTTTACTTTGCATTTTGGCCGGAGCATTTTATGTTCCAATTAGCTATACACACAGAGGACCCACTTTCTCCACCCCCCAGGACACTGTTTCATTTTCTGTTTTTTGGCATAGTCATCATTTTGGATGTGACCTGGTATTTGACCTTCGTTTTTATTTGCATTTCCCTAATGATCGTTGTTAAGCATCTTTTCATATGCTTCTTGTCATTTATGTGTCTTCTTTAAGAAATGTCTATTCCTTTGTTCCTTTGTTCTATTCCTATGCTGTAGGTCATATTTCCATTTCCTTGAATGTGTCCTTTGATACATAAAAGGTTTTAACTTTGATAAAGTCTAATTTAGCCTTTTTGTTTTTATTTTGGTTGCTTGTGCTTTTGGTATCATATACACACACCTGCTCCCAAATTCAAAGTCATGTATTTTACACTTGTACTTCCTTCTAAGAGTCTTATAGTTTTAGCTCTTGTGCTTAGATGGTTCATGGTTCATGGGTAGTTATTGTTTATGGTCTGAAGTAAGGGTTCAAACTCATTCTTTGGCATGTGGATATCCAGTTGTTTTAGCACAATTTGCTGAAGTAAAAGTCCTTTCTCCATTGAATGGTCTTGAAACCTTGTCACAATTCACATTACCATGTGAGTGTGACTGCATTTCTGAGCTGTTCGTCTTATTCCATGGGCCTATATTTCTGTCTTTATACCAGAACAATCGTGTTTTGGTTAATGTAACTTTGCAGTAAGTTTCAAAATCAGGAGGTGTGAGTCCGCCAACTCTGTTTCTTGTTTTCAAGATGATTTTTGCTATTTGGGTCTCTTGCATTTTCATATGACCTATAGAATCAGCTTGTCCATTTCTTTGATAGGGATTGCACTAAATCTATATGTCTGTTTGGAGAATATTGTGATCTAATTCACAAGGTAGGATGTCTTTCCACTTACTTAGATTTTCAGAAATGTTTTCTAGTTTCTTTTATTATAAAAGTCTTGTGACTATTTGGATAAATTTTCTTAAATTTAAATTTATAAATAAAATAAGCATTTTCTTATTTTTGAACAAGTGTAAAGAAATTGTTTTCTTGTGACTCTTTGGATAAATTTTCTTTAATTTAAATTTTATAAATAACATAAGCATTTTACAATTTTTGATACCATTATAAAGAAATTGTTTTCTTACTTTAATTTTTAAATTGTTCCCTTCTAATGTAAAAAAACAACTTATTTTTGTATATGTACCATGTATCCTGCAACTTTCTTGAACCAGTTAAATGCTCTAAATTTTTTGGTGGATTCTTTAGGATTTTCTCTACATAAAATTATGTTATCTGCACATAAAGTGAGTTGTACTGAATCTTTTCCTATCTGAATGACTTTTATTTTATTTTCTTGCCAAATTTACCTGTCTAGAACTTCTCGCACAATAAGAAATCAGAGAACGCAAAACAGGCATGTTTGGTTTGTTCCTTATTTTGGGAAAAAGTTTTCAGTCTTTAATTATTAAATAGGATGTTAGTTGTTTGTAGTTTTTTTGGTAAACAAGTTTGGTGAGTGTTTTCATCATGAAAGCGTGTGGAATTTTATCAAACGTTTTCTCTGTATCTGTTGAGATGGTCACGGATTTTCCCATTATTCTAGTGATACATCACACACCACATTTCAGTGGTATTTCACGTTGATTGATATTCCCATGTTAAAACAAACTTGCAGTCTTGCTACTATTTTGTTGAGCACTTTTGTGTCTGTATGTAGGGGGATCATTTTGGTTTGTTATTTTCTTTCATCTTCCAGAATTTATCTAGTTTTGGTCTCAAAATAATATGTTGACCTCAAAGAATGAGTTAGAAATGGTTATTTATTTATTTGAAGTTTTTGGCCAGGGCTGGGTCTGAACCCGCCACTTCTGGAATACGGGGTCGGCGCCCTACTCCTTTGAGCCACAGGCGCTGCCCAGAAATGGTTTTTTCTCTCTCTTTTGTGGGAACAGCTTAAGAAGGATCAGCATTAGTTTTCATTTGAAGATTTGGTAAAGTTTACTAGTGAAGTTACCTCGTCCTGGGCTTTTTTCGTTGAAAGATTTTTGATTACTAACTCAATATTTTTATGTGATATATGTGTATTCAGATTTCTATTCTGGGTAATTTGGGGATCTTTTGTGTTTTGCGTGTTTTTATCCAGGTTATCTAATTTGTTATTACACAATTGTTCATTGTATTCCTTTACAATCATTTATTACTTCTGTCAAATTGTTAATCCACCCTGTAATTTCTGATCTTAGTGATCAGAGTTTTTTCCTCAGTCATTATTTTAGTTAAAGGTTTATCAAATTTAACTTTTCAAAGGAACGACCTTTGGTTTTATTGATTTTCTCTGTTATTCTATTTTCTATTTTGATTCTTTATGCTCTAATCTTTCTATTTCTTCCACCTGTTTCTTTCCATTTACTTTGCTCTCATCTGCCTCATCAAAGTGAAAGACCATTGATTTGAGATTCTTTTTCATAGGGGCGTTGGCAGCGGCACGTCAGTAAGTTTTAGTGCCCTGTGCTTTCCTAGCGTTTTCTAACATTCTTTGTGCTGTCCTCTTTGACCTAATAGTTATCAAGCAGTCCATTTTTAAATATTCACATATTTGTGTATTTCCTGTTGTTACTGATTCATAATTTTGTTCCACAGTGGTTGGACAGCATACTTTATAAAATACTAGTATTTTTAAAATTCACTGAGCCTTGTTTGTGTCCTAACTTAGGAGCCATCCAGGGCATGTTCTGGGTCCCAGCTCTCTGGGCAGGGGCAGCCATATGTGCCGGCTGGAGCAAGGGCCTCTGGGGTCTGTCTGTCTCACCAACCGGAGTGAGAGTGCTTGTTCTTGATGCAAAAGGAAGAATACATCTTTAAAATGCTTTTTAAAAAGGCCGGTGGGTGCATAAAGCGAAAAAGACAGAGCCCTCCTGCCGGCCAGGGGGAAGCAGCCCTGTGCCCCTTCGGCTAAGCCTGGAGCTTCCTCCTGGTGCCCCGGGCTTCTCGCTGGGCTACCAAGAGCCTCATGAACTTGATTCTTTCAACCCACTTCTCAGCGCCCCCCCTCTCCTCCCAGTCTACCTTCTTATGCTTCCCCAAGTTTCCCTGGTTGGTGACCTTATCTGAAGCGCAATTCTGGCAACAAATACCCAGGTTGCTACAATGAGGAGTGTGAGTCCAGTGTTCAAGGCTTGGATTCACGGGGCAGGTGGTGGAGTGGAGGTGGCGTGGTGTGGCTGGGGTGGGGTGGCGGGTGGGGGGCTGCTTTCCCACATGGGAGCTGCGGAAGCTGGGGCAGGACCACTCGTCAGCCCTCTGCCCTTGGGATGTGGGTGGATCCCCACACCGCTTAGTCACGCACACTTGGACATGGAGTGAGAAGGACGCACAGGAGCTGCTCCCCTCAGCAGTGCAGCAAGACAAGGCCCGCTGGGGTGACGACTCAAGCCTCCTCTTCCAGAGGGCACATGCCCACCTGATCGGACTGTCAGACCAGCCAGTCCCCGGGGCCCTTGCTCGCGGCAGAGCTGCCAGGGGCCAAGACTGCCGCTCCCAGTCTCTGCCGCCCTGGCCCCTGCCGCGCCGCTCAGGAGCATGTGCTGGGTACTGGGACCCCTGACAGCGCTGCCGGATGCCAGCTGGCTCCTGGGCCCATGCAGCTCCCAGGGCGCAGCTGAGGGTGCAGACGGGTGGAGCGAAAGGGACGACACCTCTGGAGAGTTCAGCGGCTCTGAGGGCCTCTGACGCCAAGGCAAGAGTTTCTAAACACCCAGTATCCCTGAAGGCCCTTCCCTAATTGTAGGAATGCCAGTTGGAAGACATCAGAAAGTGTAGAGCTAACACGGCTGGCCTGGTTGGAGCACCCGTTCTGCTGCGCGCCTGCCAAGCAGGCCGCCTGAGCGCGGGGCTGCCCTGGCCTCACCCGGGCTCCTTTCTCTTCCCTCTTTTCCACCTGTCTCCCCCCCCCCCCATCTTCATGGGTCACCCTTCTGTAACAGGTCACCTGCATGGTCTCTAATGTCAGACCACACCATCAAGTTGAAGGGTCAGGAAGCGGCTATAAAACCACGCAGTGATTTCCAAGTCAGCAGGGCGGCCAGTCGGCTCACTCCAAGTCTTGGTCTGGGGCACCCGAAAGCTTTACAGTGAAGCAAGCTGTATGCAAACTCAAACAAGAAATGATCCTGAGATGGAAACTGTGAATCCAGATGATAATGCATTTAGATGGAAAGATTCGATTTGTTTAGAAGTCAGCTTTGAAGACTTTGGGGAATGGAAGGAGGAATTATAACCAGCTCAGGCTGGGCTGAGAGAGGGCGCCCCGCAGCGCTGAAGCCGCCTCCGTGTTCCGGGCAGTGGGAGCTTGGTCCCGGGCCCCTGGTGGCACAGACCAGTGTGGAGTTGAGTGGGAAGAGCTTTGCCCTGCCACAGCCCCTCCCTCTCTAAATCATATCACGTATCTTTACACAGCAAGTTGCTGATGGAGTTCGGTTTCCTGGGGGTGACATCGCTCACATGGTAGCACCTGGAGAACGAGGACGTGGCCTCTGAGTCAGGTGCCAGTTAACTGTAAAGAAGGATCCTTACACCCTGAGATTTTTTGAAAAATTGGAAAATGCTGACAACTTTATTTTCTTCCAGCATTTTCAACTCATGAGGCTTCTGGGGAGAAATATTCACCCTGAAATTTGAATTGCTCTGGAGCCCAACAAAATTGAGTAAAATTCTATGGAGTAAAATTACTGTTCATGACGATTGCGTCTCTCAGACACTGCAGGCAAACGGTTCTCCTGTCGGCTCTTGGCTGTCAAGGGAGGAGCAGAGAAAGGTGACGAATGCGGAGAGTCGCTCACAAATGTATAGATGGCAATTCCACAGCGGGGGTTTCTATCAATATCCATTTCAACATAGTCACACCTTAATTCCTCATATGGCTCCCATGAACAAGCGGGATCTAACAAAGAAATTTGATTCTGTAAATTGAAAAAGTTTTCCAATCTGGAGAAACATCACACAGCAGAGTTACCATCTCTTACAGGAAGTGTGACTTGTGTCACCCTCTTGTCTCCCTTCCCTTCCTTCTTCCTCCTCTCCCTCCCTCCCTCCCTTCCACTGTCCTCTCCCTCCCTTCCCACCTTCCTTCCTCCCCTCTCCAATCTCTTACTTCCCTTCCTCCCTTCTTTCCTCCCTCCCTTCCCTTGCTCCCTTCTTCCCTCCTTCCCCTCTCTTCCTCTCTCTCCCTTCTTCCCTCCTTCCCCTCTCTTCCTCTCTCTCCCTTCTTCCCTTCTTCCCCTCTCTTCCTCTCTCTCCCTTCTTTCCTCCTTCCCTCCCTTCCTTCCTTCCTATCTGTCTTTTTTCCCCCCATACACAGTGCAGAGATCAATACACCTCTGAAAAGACAAAAAGGAAGACAGAGCAGCTGGGAGCACCCTGGTGCAGGCTGCAATCCTGGTGAATAATGCTTCTGTCATAACAGCGGGGATAATTTAATGCTGGCACTTAGCAACGTGATAAATAGCTTGTCAGACATCAGCAGCGACAGAGTCGACTGAACTGCCCATGACAAGTTCTGAAATATTAATCTTCTGTTAGGTCGAGGCTGTGTCGGGAGGGGAGACCCAGGGAGCAGCTGCAGGACAGATTCAAATGTAAGCAAATCAGTATAATTTTTAACACAAAGTTTTTGTTCTTGTTGTTTTTGCTTTAAAATATTTCATCGGTGAAGCAGTGACTCAAGAGATCAGATACAGTTCCACCTTAGAGAAAATGATGCTCTCTTCTAAATGACGGAAGACTTTTTTCTATCAATGGCATGCAAACCTGGCCGGCAATTCCTTCTTTTCCTCCCCCCAAAAAACGTGCTTCTATTCATCAAAATTTAATTTAAAAAATGTGTATTAGAGTTTAAATATCTTATTATAGGAATTAATAAATACTCGACCTTTTTCCTAGTAACAACGTTAGACTTATAAAAGCATAAATACACTTCAGTATGCAAGAAAATTAACAAAAATATCTTTAGCATCTGCCATTTAAAATGATGCACATGAATTTCCAATTTCTTCATTTTTTAACGTGATATTGAAAGTTGGAACCTATTGTTTTTTACCTCACATTTGTCTAAATGTAATTGCCATAGAGGAAACTAAATTTTACCCATTAGATGTGATCTGGGTGCAAGATTGAGTGAGAATGATGAGAGGGGAAGTGGGTAAAATTATTTATAGTTTGTCTTTTCCCAGGATTCTCTTGAAATGGCCAATGATAATATGTCTGATAATAATAATTGAAACATATAAGTAAAATGTAAATTAAAAGGGGGAAAATAAAAAATCTCTTCTGCTTTTAGTATATATTTTCCATTTCTTGTCTTATGTATTTTTCTTCCTCCTCAAAGAGATTTCATGTATTTATATGAATATTAAAAAGAACCAGACAAGGCTGTCCTCTATCACCACTACTATTTAACATAGTGCTGGAATTTCCAGTCATTGCAATCAGGTAAGAGACAGAAATAAAGGACATCCAAATGGGGGAAGAGGAGGCCAAATTCTCACTCTTTGCCAACAATATGATCTTATCCGTAGAAAACCCCAGAGACTCAACCATAAGACTCCTGGAAGTGAATAATAAAACCAATGTCCACAAATCAGTAGCCTTTGTAGATGCCAATAACAGCTAAGTCAAGAAGTTAATCAAAGGCACAATTCCCTTCACAGTAGCTTCAAAGAAAATGAAATACCCGGTGGCACCTGTGGCTAAGTGGGTAGGGCATTGGCCCCATATACCAAGGGTGGTGGGTTTGAATCCAGCCCCCACCAAACTGCAACAAAAAATAACTGGGCATTGTGGTAGGCACCCATGGTCCCAGCTACTTGAGAGACTAAGGCAAGAGAATCGCCTAAGCCCAAGAGCTGGAGGTTTCTGTGAGCTGTGACACCATAGCACTCTACGGAGGGCAACAAAGTAAGACTCTGTTTCTAAAAAAAGAAAAAGAAAAAAAGAAAGAAAAGAAAGAAAATTGAAATACCTAGGAATATACCTAACAAAAGTGCTAAAGGACCTTACAACCTCACAAAGAAAATTATGAAACTCTAACAAAAGAAATAGCTGAGTAAATTAACAAATGGAGGAACATACCATGCTCCCAGCTGAGAAGAATCAACATTGTCAAAATGTTTATACTACCCAAGGCAATCTATAGGTTCAATGCAATCCCCATTAAAACAACAGCATCATACTTAGAAGAACTGGAAAAAATAGTTCTTCATTTCGGATAGAAAAAAGAAAAAATCTCCACATAACCAAAGCTATTCTTAGTAATAAAAACAAAGTTGGAGGCCTTACTCTACCAGACTGCAGGCTACATTACAGTGCACAGGGATCAAAACAGCATGGTATTGGCACAAAAATAGAGACATAGACATATGGAACAGAATAGAAAACCAAGAGATGAAACCAGTCTCTAGTTGCCATCTGATCTTTGATAAACCAAACAAAAGCATATACTGGGGGAAAGAATAATTATTCAATAAATGGTACTAGGAGAACTGGATAATCACATGTAAAAGACTGAAATTGAATTTGCACATTTGACCACTTAGAAAAATTGATTCGAGATGCATAAAAGATTTAAATCTAAGATATGAAATGATAAAAATCCTAGAAGAGGGCAGTGCCTGTGGCTCAGTGAGTAGGATACCAGCCCCATATACCGAGGGTGGCAGGTTCAGACCCAGCCCCAGCAAAACCACAACAAAAAAATAGCCAGGCATTGTGGCAAGCACCTGTAGTCCCAGCTACTCGGGAGGCTGAGGCAAGAGAATCACCTATGCCCAAGAGTTGGAGGTTGCCGTGAGCTGTGTGACACCACAGCACTCTACCAAGGACAATAAAGTGAGACTCTGTCTCTAAAAAAAAAAAAAAAAAATCCTAGAAGAAAGTGCGTAAAAGACTCTTGAGGATGTCAGCCTAGGGAAAGAGTTTATGAAGAAGAGTTTATTGGCAATTGAACAACAACAAAAAATAAACAAACAGGACTTAATCAAACTAAAAAGCTTTTGCACAGCTAAGGATACAATAATTAAAGCAAATAGATAACCTTCAGAATGGGAAAAGATATTTGCATGTCATGAATCTGACAAAGGCTTGATAACTAGGATCCTAAGATCTATTGTGAACTCAAATTAATCAACAAAAAAAGAACAAACAATCCCATCTGTCACTGGGCAAGAGATACGAACAGATTCTTGTCTAAGAAACATGAAAAAATGCTCATCATCCCTAATCATCAGAGAAATGCAAATCAAAACTACCCTGACTTATCACCTAACCCCAGTGAGAATAGCCCACATCACAAAGTCCAAGAACTGCAGATGCTGGTGCAGTTTGAAGAGAGAGCACTTTTATACTGCTGGTGGGGCTTTAGAAAGCAGTATGGAGAATCTTTAAGGAACTTAAATTAGACTTTTCCTGTGACCCAGCAATCCTACTGTTGGGCATCTGCCCAGAAGAAAAAAAAATCATTTTATCGTAAAGACATTTGCACTAGAATGTTTATCATAGCTTAATTTACAATAACCAAGATGTGGAAACAATCTAAATGCCATCAGTTCAGGAATGGATTAACAAACTGTAGTATATATATACCATGGAGTACTATTCAGTCATAAGAAAAGATGGAGACTTTACATCTTTCTGTAGTAACCTGGATGGAGCTGAAACACATTCTTCTTTGTAAAATATCATAAGAATGGAAAAGCAAGTATCCAATGTACTCAATTTTATTATGAAGCCAGTAGATGACCTAACACATACCCACACAGGGGAAAAATCTTAGTTCTATTCAAGTGGAGCGGAAAGGGAAGGAGGGGGGACAAAGAGGGGATTGGTGTGCTCCCACTTAAAGGGAATAATGTAGGGGTGTATGGTACACCTTTTGGGTATGGGACACAACTACAACAGGGACTTTACCTAACAAATTCAAAAATTGTGACCTAGCTGTACCCTCACAATTACCTGATATAAGTAAAAAGTAATGCAAGGAAATAAATTATATAGAAGGAGAATTGAGACTTTTAAAAAAGACTGGTAGAATTTGGGGAGATATTGAGGACAGACATGTCTCCCCATGCCTCTGATATATGGTGTTCTCTGGACCCAGTTGGGCAGCCCATGGCCCCATCCCAATGCATGGGCAACCAGGGCTTCCCTGATTCACTTTATATCCTCTAGCAAGGGAAACATTTCTAATGCGAGTTTGCTGTTTATTTTCACCTCCATCATGTTTCAAATATCAGCAAAGCAGCTGAATTTCATTTAAAATAGGATTATGTAAAAGTCATTTCAGATTCTTTCAGAAAAACTCCTCTGCTCTCTACTGAGAAGGCCCCCCTTGCCTAGCTGGCAAGTCTTGGGAGGTGTGTGCAAGGGAAAAGGGTGCATTCAGCCTTAGCTACAAACGGAGACGTCCACTTACAAATACAGCGGCAGGACTATTCTTGGCATTTTTGGTGTCTCTTCACAGAGTTGAATTAATCAACTGCAAACACCATTGAAATAAATAAATTTTAGAAAAAGATGGGAATGCTTACCCGACCTCCCCAAATCTCACCTCTTAGATGAGAACTGACACCGGCCTCCCACATTTCTGGTGCTTATTTTAATTTCATAAATCTAGATGGGATGAAAGTAAACTTTTGGAATGTTGGCTGATTATTGCACTGTGTCAGGGAATTCAACGTGCAATTCACTTCTTCCTATTTAGCACTTTATTTGATTCTACTACCAATTACTGTTGGACTAAATTGATTCTCAAGGTACCAATTTCTCCAAATGACTGACAGGGGTGACTGGCCAAGGCAGAGCAATGAGCACTGGGGCACTGGGCGGGGGGAGCTGAGTGGACTCTGGGTGCTACTGGTCTTGCAGCTGGAGGTGGGGAGGGAGCAGCCAGGGTTCTGTGTCCTAGCCACGGCCTTCAGGGCAGCAAGGCCTGCACTTCCCAACAACACCATAGCAATAGCACTCCTGGCCACCCTGCACTGGTGCAACCACCAGGCCAGCCCAGGGACCTCCCTGGGTCTCAGAGAGGTTTCCTCTAATCCAAGTGTAAGAGGAGAGGGGCAGACCCAGACCAGGGCAGCTCTTTGCCTCTGGGTATGTAGGGAGTACAGAGGCCGCTCAGCAGAGTCCTTGTAAGATGTGTCTGAACATTTTACATAAAAGCAGAGCTCATCTAGCAGTGAGGTTAAATGTGTCCAATGAATATGCCTTACGATACACCAACTAGACCGCTATGAGCTGAGGACTGGTGGGGATGGCAATTTTGAATTTTATCTTCAGGACCTAGGGGACCATTCAAATTATGACAGCATTGCACATGTAGCGGGAACATTGAGAGGTGTGTGCGTGCGTGGACACATGCACTCTCTCACAGACTTCAGGGGACAGTTCTGGTCAGCACCTTTGGGAAGAGTGTACTCACTCACCAGCATTGGGTGCTCCCTGACCCTCCCCAGAGAGGGCACACATGTAAAACAACATCTCTGTGTCACACATTGAGACCTCAGACATGAATCAGGAAAGAAGCACAGGTCAGCTACGCTGGGGTCACTGGCAATCACCTAACACCTAAGTTGTAGGGATTTTGTAGGGGGCCTTCACTGTTCACTAGACTAGGAGGAATTACACTGGTAGGTTGGGGCCAGAATATATCTTGACTCTCTGGAGAAGTTCTATTCCTTTTATAGATGTGAGTGTCATTCGAAGCCAGAAGCTGATAAAGCGAATGAAAAATGAGACTGTGGTATCGACTTGTCAAATGATTTCATTGCAAGGGGAGATTAGGATGCGTGGCAAGGAAGTGGCTTCCCAAATCACCAATTCCAATGATATTAATTGTCCCTGATCTAGGAAGCTGGCACAAATAATTCTGTCAAAAGACTGACTGTGCAACATTAGATGCTATTTACTGATAAATGATGGGCCACTTCATTAGCTAATGTTGAAAAATCATGGTAGACATAACAGAATTATTAAGGCTTGTATAGAAATCCTATTCTGTAATGAGTTATTACCTTAAAATAATAGCAGCAATATGTTACAATTAAGCACCCTAAAAAGGAGCTTTCCCCAAGAAAGATGTCAGCCTTTGAGTGATCCCCGGAACCGCTGCTTGTTACAGATGAGTTCTGCCGGCCGCCATCCATCAAAAATGCACTTTCATTAACTAATTAAAGAACACGGCAAAGTTGCATGGACCAGCATCTCTCCCGATGACAGGCAGTCACACACCTGAACAGTGAGGCCATGGAGGACTTTCCTGTCTTTACTGCATTTTGCTCGGCTGTGCTAATGCCAGTGGTAGCCCTGCCCCTCTCAGCATTTTCTGCAGGGCAGCCACACAGCCACCAGGAGCAGAACCAGGCCCTGGAAACACAGGGACCCTCTGCCTCCTGTGCGGGTTCCTCTGCACAAGCAGGGTGATTGGCTGAGATGTAATTAGGATACTTCCTAGCACTGTAATTTTTGTATACTGGTTTGGGTTATTCCTCTTAGAAACATAAACACAAAACAAAACATAGTCCAATACTGCTTAAAAGTAAAGGATAATAGCCGAGCACTGTGGTGGGTACGGTAGTCCCAGCTACTTGGGAGGCTGGGGCAAGAGAATCGCTTAAGCCCAAGAGTTTGAGGTTGCTGTGAGCTATGACACCATGGCACTCTCCTGAGGGTGACATAGTGAGATTTTGTCTCAAAAAAAATAAAACAAAACAAAACAAGGGATGAGATTTACAATGATATTTCTATATTTCTATTAGGTCACAACCTTAGTCATGTAAGTAAGCATCAACATTTGGCTTATGGGATTATATATTTACTTGAATTTGGCCCTTAATTACCAAGCAGAATGTAATGAAATTGATCCAAATCATCCCAGGCTTTTGGGGACGAGACCTATATTTATATCATGAGTTTTGACTTTGTACAATGGCTGTTACTCATTATGCACCTACTGGAGGCACATCTAACTAGTCTGCTGTGCTGGTCATCATGCTCTCTCCAGCTCCATTTGGTTGGGATTTTCTAGACTTGCAGGTAGAGAAAGACCTCCAGATTCACCCAAGGTCATGAGTTCTGAGAGCAAAGCCGGGAGGAGGCAAACCAGCCCTGGCTCTGAGTCCCCACAGCTTTCCTCCCTGGCATGACTTGCCAAGAATGGTGTTTGCTTTTGTTGTCAGGGAATTTAATTTGAAACTGAAGCCACATCAGATTTCACTCAAGAAGTACCAGTGATTGCTCTTGTCTGAATACAATTGCAGTCATCATGGATATTTCTGATAGTTGTCAAAAAATCCAGGGGAAGGACATAGATGGTTTTATAAGATAATGTATTTTCACTTGGTTCACATTGAAGAGATTTGACAAGGACAGCGTTCTGTTCCTGGCTGAACAATTGGAGCCTGCATGTAGACATCTAAGTTGATTTGAATTTCAACACCCTTATCTTAACATGTTTAGGAATAGGAAAGTTTTATGATTTATTATTACAAGCCATAAAAT